>CAJHQP010003229.1:0-70887 GCA_905132765.1 Moricandia arvensis | reverse complement strand
TACAAGTGAAACTTATAATCTAGAAGGATGGCTAAAAACTGGAGATCTTTGCTATATCGATGACGATGGGTTTCTTTACATAGTGGATCAATTGAAAGAACTAATCAAATACAAAGGCTATCAGGTTATAAATGCCTATCTTTGTTACAAATAGATCAACGGTGTAAATTTTTTAACCCATAAAGCTTACGGTTTTTATTGAATAAACAGGTGGCTCCGGCTGAACTAGAAGCTCTCCTGATCACTCATCCAGACATTCTTGATGCCGCAGTTATTCCGTAAGTAAACTTTTACAATCACTGTTTTTTTTTTTACTCATACTCCATAAGTTTTTTCCTTTTATAGAACATCTAAACAACATGAAGTTTTTTTTTTCTGCAAGGTTTCCTGATAAGGAAGCAGGACAGTATCCAATGGCTTACGTGACACGAAAGCCTGAGAGCAATCTCTCTGAGAAACAAGTTATTGACTTCATCTCTAAACAGGTACTTTATGTGATCACAGAACCATACTACCATTTACTTTGTCTTAAATTTTAAAGAGTTGATCAGAAAATAATAGACTTTGATTTTTATGAGCAGGTGGCACCGTATAAAAAGATAAGAAAGGTTGCATTTATAAACTCCATACCAAAGACTCCATCCGGCAAAATACTTCGCAAAGATCTAATCAAACTACCCACTTCCAAGCTTTGAAGTGATCTATTTGCCAGATTCTCACTTTCTCCTTTGTATTATGTTTTCAGTAAGAGAGTTTGTAGTAATCTTTGTCCATTGATCTCATTGCTTCTGTTCTTGAATTATTTTTCTTTGGTTGTGGGATTAGGCCCAAGATTTCATGGACAAAGATTTCAATAACTGTTTACTTGAATGGGCTTTGATACGGTTACGTAATCGGATATGGGTCGGAGTTACCCAACATAACTTCCATTTTCTAACTACCAATCACTGAGAAGCTCACGATACATCCAAGGATGGTTGAAAACAGGAGATTTGTGTTACATTGACAGTGAAGGTTTTGTCTTTGTTGTTGATTAGATAAAAGGAGCTTATCAAATGCAATGGTTATCAGGTAACAAACAAACAAAAAATGCATATATAATAAACTTAGTTTGATGCATGGATCAATGGTTTAAAATGTTTGTTTTAGGTTGCTCCAGCTGAACTAGAAGCATTGTTGCTTGCTCATCCAGATATGCAGACGCAACAATAATTGATCTGGAGTTTAATTGGTAACAACTTGTCATGTGAGAGAATTATTAAAATGTGAATTCTTAGATTTGAGTAACCTCAAACGTACCAATAATCTATCGGTGGATGTGAAAACGTTTTTTTCGACGGTGAAGAATTATATTCGATGCGCTGCAGCGTCAGCTGGGTCTCACGGAACGGGTTGTTACAAATACCGTGAGAGACTTTGCTTTTTAACATGACCCATCACTAAATTCTTCTCTTTTAATGACCCTTTTTGCTGTAGCAGCTCTTTACTTTTCTTTCTTAATCGTTTTTTAAGCATCTCTAACGTGAAAGCTGGGCAGAATCCATGTTTTTTTGTCACTAATCCAACCGTGGTTTCTTAGATTTATTCTGAGCTTCGTTTGGATTACTTAGGTATCTCCACACAAGAGGATACGTAAGGTCACGTTTTTGGCTTCAATCCCCAAAAATTCTTCTGACAAGATTTTAAGAAGAGAACTTATAAAGCTCACAACCTCAAAGCTCTACGCAGGAAGCTGTGTCCACCACCCTTATCTCACACTTCACCATTAGTTAACTCATTTATTTGGTTAACCGATTATTGATTATCACTGTCAAAACTGAATATATTGATATACAAACTTGCAAGTCTTATACAGAATCTCTGTTTCTCTATATATATACAAACAGAAATAACTATTTCGTTTGTAAAAGCGCTCTCCACAACGCATAGAAGTGTTAAAACACTAGAGACTGAAGCTTGGTCTGATCATGAGCTGCGTTGCAGCGAAAGAGAGGGAAGAAATATGAAACTGATGACGCTCCTTTACATGACATGCTCATGGAGGAGGACACATCATGGCTCTTCTCCATCTCATCATCATCATCACACAAACTCTTCTTTCTGAGCAACATGAGGATATGATCCATCAAACCTCCATCGCAAGGAACCTTTAAAGGGCCACAAATCGTGGAACCGAACTCTTCCTCTGCCATCTCCAATAAGACCTGAAAGATTGGATGTTTCAGATAATCCAACGGCAAAACAAACCTCCTGCCTTCTTTGGTGTACACAGCGAAGTGTCCTTTCTTACACTTCCTCCACTTCTCCATCATGTTGGTGAGTCTAAGACTCTTGCAAGATCCTTTCTTCATTTGTTTTGACTCTGATGATCTCTCTGCTCTTTGATCTGTTGCCAACATAATACCTGTTGTGTATACTGTTTGTTTGACTGTTACTGTCTGAAACTATACCTTCCTCTCTCTCCATGTATATATACTACAAAATGTGATTAGTGTTTGTGGTAGCTTGTGGTGTGGCCAAAAAGAAGGATTAAGAATGTGTGGAAGGTGTAAGGTAGCCGTGTGATTCTGTCATTATTTAGGTTAAAAATATTTTGTTGAGGTTAAAAAGATTAAAATGTAACTTGTGACAAACAAAAAATATTGTTTTATGTATTTATAGTCTTGCATCTCTAGGCATAAACAATAACTCTGTTAACACTTAACAGAGACAATCCATAAAATTATAAAAACAACCAAAAAAAAACACTAAAAATATAGAAATAACAAATGAAACAAAAGATATGCCTATAAAGTTATTGATAAAATTATTTAACTATTGATAGTTGCAATAATAATACTATAAACTTTTGTGTGTTCATAATTTTGTTTTCATTTTAGAACTTGGTAATGAAAATAAGTCAGATATTGTATTAATTATTTAATTGCGAGTGGTAAACAACATTTACATATGATTTAGACCACAAAGTATAAGTTTGTGAGAAGGTAAAAGGAGATGTGGTGGCCAAAACAGAGCATGTGAGATGTGACCGGTAAGAGCAAATTGCTGCTCCTTTTTCCCTAGATTCACGTCCTCAACTTCACTATTTTACACTTTCTTGTGTACCTATCTCCCTTGTTTTAATTTCCTCTTGTCTTTTTCCCCCTCCAAGTCACATGATATCCTACAAGCACTCACTTTTCAACTATGAAGTTACACCGTTATAAATTTCCATTTCGTGCATCTTAATCTTTGTGGTCCTTATTGAAGTTGTTTTGAACCGATAAAAATCATTCATGGACATGACGAGGGAACCATATGACGCTTAACCCTATTCTAAACAACATATGCGATACGGCAATAGGCCCATTATTCATATGGCGCTTGGCCCAATTATTTAGTCTATACTTACAGTTCACACACTAAACCGAGTCAAAACCCGAAACCAAACAAACTGAAACAAGAACAAAAGGTCCAATGGAAACCAAATAACGCAAACTTCGATATTACTATTCTCATTTTTGTCTGAATTTTCACAACCACAATTACACATGAAACATAACTCTTTTAGTTTCCAACACATTCTTTTCCCTTAACAAAGCCAAGTGCTAATCAGAAATAAAAAATTGTCAGATTCTAACAACCCTAAAGCCTAAGCTTGCCAGGCTTAGCAACCCTAACATGACTCAAGGCTCTATCCCCTGCCGTGAGCATAACTGTGTCATCTTCATATGTTAAACACGCAATTGGATCAGCAGGATGAACCAGGAGGTGAGTTTTGTGGCTAAGTAAGACCAAAAAAAAAAAGAGTTGCAACTTCGAATATGGTTTTGATCTTTCTTTACATAGATAGTGGGAGAAGCATCCTTCGCTTCTTCTTCCTGGCTGATCTCACTTGCTTTGTGACCTTCATGCAAACAAGTAGTAGCAACGTGACACATACCAAGATGAACGCTAGTTGCAATCGCTTGAAGTACAAGGAAACCGCTGAAAACACTAAGAACGCTAAGATGACTAGCTCCCAGATGACAAACACTACAACATCCACCCTGCATCAAACCACCAAATAGCAGCTTATTAGTAAATACGTAACTCATGAAGATGTGTGCATTAGCAAGTAAACAAAAAAACTCAAAACAGCTTATGACTCAAATCATATGATCGTAAGAGATAGAAATGGGATTGATACTCAAAAATAGAAATGCAAATCTATTTAACTAGAACGTGATCTACTTTTAAAGCTTTATGATAGAAAACAGTGTCTCTTGTATTCATTGACAGACAAGAACATGGCACATATTGGTTACAGAAATCAATACTCATATGGTATGCACTACTCTGCATATTCAGACCTCTACACTGGTGGCTATCAAACATAATCATAGCAAGCAGGAAGACAAGAGCATCTTGATGGTCGCAGAGATTATATACTTTCATCATCCAAGTGAAGTTGTATACTCTAGCAAACACCCTATAATGAAAATATCAGCAAGGTCACAAGTGCAGGTAGCTTCACCCTAGCACATAGTAATCAACCTAGTGATCGAGCCAGAAAACCAAATTACTATTCCTATTGGATTCACACTGTGTTCTGCTAAATTACAGCTCCTCGCGTGAAGATTTAACATAAGGGATGAATGTTTGAATCGAATGTACCTAACACTGTATGATTCGATTCGATTCGATGATCTGATTCACATGACCTTCACATCTTCCCGAAATGTAGAATTCACGTAAACGGATCAAAATTCTCTAAACATTACGTAACTACAGAGCTAATATCAAACGAAGAACACAAGCATATACGGAGACTTGGAAACCAAAAAGTAAATGCACAGATCTCGAATCATCTCACCTAGACGAAGAGAAGCTCGACGTGGACGAGAAGAAGGAGACGGATGCCCAATCGTGCTTCGATCGAATCTGGTATTCCCTCAGCTGCTCTGCTAGATTCGATCTTGTTATCATCGCTAGATCCTTCTCTCCTCCGAAGACTGAAGATCAAATTCTTCTTACGGATAAAATGATTTGAAATCGATGAATCCAACAACTCTGGATTCGTCTCTATGTTCGTTAGCGTTGGAGACTCGACGACTCTCTCCCCACCCCCTTTTCCTTTCCCCTCTTCTCTCCTCCCTCGGTGTTAAGATTGCGGGTCGGGTTATAACGTTCCGGTTCAGGATTTGACCCGACCCGAGTTTAGAAGCCCATGTTGTTAACGTAACAAGTAAATGATGTGTTACGCAAACGATTACATTGGGTGGGCCTTTCGAGATCATGAAGCTTATAAAAAACAAAATATTGAAACTTGAGAATTTTTGTTGTTGTTGATGGCAAAGCAGCCGTTACGTGTACGCAAGTGTATGGAGTTGGATCACTTTGTGTTTTACTCAATGAAATTGTATTATCTCTGGGGTACAATTCTCTCTTTATTCTCAACAAGATGAAATTTGCAAGAATAATTGTGTGTTTTGATGTTGACATGTTGTATAGTTGATTACTGTTATGTTCTATTAATTTTTAGATCAAACTATATAGTTAAAAAAGTTATATATTAATCTTTAGGGTTCAACATTTTAACCGTTAAATTTGATTTGATTCGGTATTCGTTTCGATTCAATCCAAAAAAATTGGATATTTGTAAGTCTTTGAATAAAACAAATAATAAAAATCAATATTCGTTAAAAGCGAAATAAATCACAAATACTAAAAAGTATAGACGAATATCCGTTTCGTTCCAACTTAGATACATATAGATGTACATCTATAACTAATTATAACCAATGATAGGTCATCATCTGTTATAGGTCGTCTATTCTCTATTCTATATGGGCGTAGTTCAGCTTTATGATTACATGTTGATCTGAGGTTTTATCTTTGATTAAACATTTCGACTTGGTGCACTAAATTATTTGTGTGTGCGATCAACCTAACTAATTATATAATTATTCCCCAAATTAGTAACGAAAACGATTGCTTCGTTTGGTATTTATCGGTATAGTGACCACCTTATTGATACCTAAAATACAAAATTCGGTAATGTTACGCGTCGTGTGTACATGAAACGTCTCAATTTTATTATGTGGCACGTCAATGTTAGAGCACCTCCATTGGGAGCACTTAGAGGATTCCTTAGCAAAAAGTGGTGGTAGATCCCACCATTTTTGTTAAGGATCACTCCTAAAAACCCTTATTTAAGGATCATTCCTTACACTATTTTGTGGACTCCATTGACACGTGGCGGCTCACAAATGATTGATTTTTAATTAATTTTTTTTTAAATGAAAAAAAAAAAATTAAAGACCCCATAAGAGTCTTTAACTGATGGAGATGCTCTAAGAATGTTTCAGCCGAACACGATTCTTAATTTTATTAATTTTTAGCAGATTCCAGAATGGTGCGTTCTCGAAAGCCCACATCTATTCAATTTTATTTATATATCATATAAGATGACAAAGTTTCGTCCCTAATGGATATAACCAGAGAAGCCGAAAGTGACACTGCAAACCTACAAGTTCATACATTTAGTTATTTCATTTAGTCTAAAAAAATATTAGAAAATTTTACGTAACGTTAGAACCACAGTCAAAGAATATCATAAAATATACTCCATCCGTATTTTTTTTGTTTTTTGTCAATATTCCATCCATATTTAAATGATTGATGTTTTAGATTTCATTTTGGGCAAATCTCCTAAATAACATTTGAAGTTTTTATCACAAAAATAATCCTCAAGAACAAAAATGACAAATCTAATCTTTTTTTATTTTCAAAAAATTAATTTTTTTTTTTCAATTTTAAACCTTACCCCCAAAACCCCACCCCATAACTCTAAACCCTAAATCTAGATTAGTTAACCCAAATGATATAAATCTATATTAGTCATTTTGTTAATCCTTGGATTAACTAATCTATACTTAGGGTTTAGAGTTATGAGGTGAAATTTTAGGGGTGAGGTTTAAAATTGAAAAAATAAAATAAAAGTTAATTTTTTGAAAATAAAAAATGTTAGATTTGTCATTTTTGTTTTTGAGGGTTATTTTTATGACAAAAACTTTTTTAGACAAAAACTTTTTTAGGGTTATCTTATGGTATTTTTCTTTCATTTTTATTGTATTTTAATTAACACGACGGAAAATAACTGATCAATTAAACATAGCAGCTTCTACCGACGTGGCCTAAGAAGTTCGATGGCCCACATGACCGACATCCATGCAACTAGCCTATCAAAAACGATCAAATGCTCTTCTTACACGTGTCTACAATGTATTGGCTTGATCTTTCAGCATTATTTTATTTTACTTTCTACGTCTTTCTGTTCCCATTAGTCTTTATTGCCACGAGTCGTGATAGTAATGGCTAATCAAATCGTTTAATATTAACTCTATTTTAGCTTTATACTGTATCTTACATGGATAACATGAAAAGTAGCCCCTAGTATAATTGAATCTGTTTAACATTGTAAACCTTCATTCATCTTCAGTTGAATTGTCACATATATTGAGACTTTATCTTATTTCACAAATTCTTTATGCAAATTAACACAATCAATAGGAAACATACTAAAAAGACAAAAGAACTTAAAACAAAATTTAAGAGTTCTAACTTCTGATCAAACTCTTTAGTTATGTGTCTCTTATGTAATTAGTTTAATGATATGTAATGAAAATAAATTTAATGGGTGTACTTCGACCACGTAACCAAGTTTCGATACAGCATCCCACATATACTTTGTTTAACCCATCAATAAACAGTTTCTTTAAATTAATTTTAAAAAGGATGATCTCATGATTCTCTCATCTACCGACTTAAAGATAAAAGATGGTTCATTCTGCAAATTTAAGAAAATAATCACCATCCCTTTTGCTTTATTAAAAAAAATCAATTAAATGTTTACAGCGTGACCTCCGCGTTGGCCTTGGACCCTCTCCGCTCACACTATAAAACCCCACTCTCACCTCTCATCACAATACTCATTCACAGCTCAACACAATCACCTTTTAAAACCAAAGTAAAAGCTCTCGTATTTTCTGTTCATCTTTTCTCGACAAACTATGGCGGAAGAGTACAAGAACGCTTCGGAGGAGTTCAAGAACGAGACCCCAAAGGTTGCTGCCACCACGGAGGAACCATCTGCGACGACCGGAGAGGTTAAGGGTCGTGGACTGTTCGGCTTCTTGGGGAAAAAAGAGGAAGTGAAACCTCAAGAGACGACCACGACCACGACGCCGCTGGCGTCAGAGTTCGAGCACAAGGCTCAGGTCTCTGAACCGTCGGCGTTTGTTGCGAAGCACGACGAAGAGAAAGAGAAGGAGCATAAGCCTACTCTCATCGAGAAGCTTCACCAAAAGCACGAGGAGGAAGAAGAAGAGAACAAACCTAGTCTCTTGCAGAAGCTTCACAGATCCAACAGTTCTTCCTCTGTAAGTAACTTATACAGTCCGTAAGGAGTCCATAGACTATGTTTCATTCTCGAGTGTACATACAATTTTTTTTAAAGCTTAGATTAGTTTTATAGTTATTAGTTAAATCTAGTTTTCTAAAAATCGGCTTAGGCGGGCTCATATTCAGGTATAAACGAAACGATTTATTTAAAAAATCGGTCTATGCGTTCAAGAAATCAGTCTAGGCGTCCGTACAAACAAAAATCTTCTATAAGGCGCCTACCGCCTATCGATTTGAACATTAGTTAAATCTCTATTAACTTGAGTGTGTTGATCTCTAACAGTCAAGTGATGAAGAAGGAGAAGATGGTGAGAAGAGGAAGAAAGAGAAGAAGAAGATAGCTGAAGAAGATGAGAAAACGAAGGAAGATAGAAAAGAGGTAATGGAGCAGATCAAGGAGAAGTTTCCACACGGAACTAAAACAGATGATGATACTCCAGTCATCGCCACCTTGCCGGTGAAGGAGGAAACGGTAGAGCATCCGGAGGAGAAGAAAGGACTGAAGGAGAAGATCAAGGAGAAGCTTCCAGGTCACAGCAAGAAACCAGAGGATTCTCCAGTTGTCGACACGGTTGCTGCAGTACCAGTGAAGGAGGAAAAGGTGGAGCATCCGGAGGAGAAGAAAGGACTGATGGAGAAGATCAAAGAGAAGCTTCCAGGTCATCATGCCAAGGGTACTGAAGAGGAGGAGAAGAAGAAAGAAGGAGTCTGATGATTAAGAAAGATGAAATAATATAAATGATGTTGGAGTGGGACATTTGCTATGTTTCTTTGATGATTTCCCTTTTATCTTTTAAGCTGTTCTTGTAAGATTTGTGTCTTTCGTTGATTTGCATTTGCATCTTTATATTGTAATTTCATTATCTCTTTTATAAAGTTTGTATTGTATTTCTAAGTAATTTTTATGTGTGTAACTCTTCGTATACATTTGGTTGTTACCGTAACCACATGATCACCTCGTATCGACTAGAGTTTCAACTTTCAGATGATGACATATATAATAGGACAAAGACGTAAAACAAATACTAAGTTTTAAGACCATGATTAAAAGGGGTTTTAAGGAGTTTCTTAAGTTATGAGATCTATGAACATGTAAGAGTCAGTTACAAAAACTATAAATTAAAAATCGGTTTTTATGAGTTTCTTACACTCCTCTTCATTGACACATGTTAGTTCGCTATTGATTCACTTAAGAAACCTAAAGGGTTTTTTATGAGTTAATCATGTCTTAACAACAGCCAGCCACCAGAAGAAAAGAATACAATAATACGAATATTAAATTAGTTCAAATATGTCCCCATCTGGCTTTTTAAGATCATGGACATGTAAACCCTACACACAAACACTCAAAGCTATTATTTCTAAAGAAGTCAAGATGAATCATTGTCAAAATTGATTAAGAACAAAGAGTAACATGACACAAAAGTGAAAAATATAACAAAAACACACGACAAAAGAGTGTAGCGATCAAACTTTATATATTTTTTTCATAATCTGTATTTCTTAAAACCACTTATTGGGTTGAAGAATACCGTGATTGTAAATCAACTTGTGTTGCCTTCGGGAGTTAATACTCTAATTCTAAAGGCATGATTAACTTCGATCTCTTAAAATGTGTTTTTTAGTTTCGATAAGATACGTTATTTAGTTTTTAACTAAAAGACTTGAGACATAAAAAAAGTTTTTACCAAAAAAATATATAAAAAAAAATCAAATCATAAGTTAAAACCTCACTCTAAGAGATCAGAGTTAATCATGACCTAATTTTCTAAAAATCAGCGCTAACGACAAAAATCAAACAAATGAAATGACTTTTTATCGATGTTCTTAATATTTAGTTTAGACGTTTAAAATATTTATTTAGACTTTCTGGAAAATTAGTTTAGACACCCACCTAATCAATATATGTAGCTATTTTTTACCTTGATTAACAAATTATGAATACCATTAAACGATCTCTAACCCATTTCTCATATTTTTTTTTCTAAAATAGAAGAAATTTATCATAGAGTTCTATTTTGAAGCAAATCAACTTTTATAATAATAGATATCTCTATTTTAAAAAAAGATATAGAGGTTTACATTGGAGATGGTACACCAATCTGTGGGCTTGTTGTAAAAGCCTTTTCTCAGTCAAAACTCAAAAAGCATAGAATTTGTTGGGCTTGAAAGCCCAAATGTTTAGAAAACCTTTTCGGTCTTTGATTGGTCTCTCCTTCCTCAGGTGTTCTGTTCATCGACACTTAAAATGGCTTCCTCTGCGCCACAGGGATCTGTTGATCTTCTCACAGGGAAAGATCCAGCGAAGGCATTAACAGCTGTAGCGTCCGGATACTTGGATAACGTGAAGAAAAACAGGCAAAGCTTCTTCCAGTTCTTCGCCATGACTGGGATTTTGCTGCTTAGCTTCCGTTCGGTGAGTCAAAAAGTATCGAATCCACGGCTGTTCTCAAGAAGGAGAGTGATAGTTTGACGGATAGTATGAGTAAAATCAAGAGTGATCTACTGCACCAAGCGTCGATTGACTCTACCGGCGACTTTGCTTCTCGACTACGTCTGCTTTTCGGCGACGAGAAAAAACTGACCGGAGATTGATTGGTTTAAAAGTATCTGTCTGTAAATTATGGCTCTGTCTTTGTCAGAAATCATATTTTCTTCGCTAGATTGGAAGGTTTTAGCGAATGAATGAGTAGGGTTTTTATGGTGATGAGTGATTCAGACAATAGTGTATCGTTTTGGTTTTATCGAAACGCTGCTTCGTGTTCATGTTTTTGAAAGATTAAGAATTGCTGGTTCGTTTCATTTGAGACATTTTATCGAACACTTTACCTGCGTTTTTGAACTATGGACACATACTTTTGTTAATCAATGTTGAAAACTGAGAACGATTATTGCATAGCGTCCGGATGGCGGCAAATTAATTGGGTTTCTAATAACGGATAAAAAGCAAACATAAAAAAGAGGGGCGTTCCGAGAATCGAACTCGGGACCTCTCGCACCCAAAGCGAGAATCATACCACTAGACCAAACGCCCGGATGAACTCAAATCTCTAATAGTTCTATATATCTAAATGTTAAACTACTCGTAACCCTTCTTTCACAGTCACTGCAAATTTTGCTGCTAATATTGCAACAAGCCGCCTTCTCCGATTTTTCAAAGAACAATGGCCGACGAAGCAAAACCCTCGTCCGGCGACTCAGCCGTTTTTCCCAACGGCCTCGTAAGACACAGTGACCACAAGTCACGACGCGTGTACCAAGCAGCTCGATCACTACATTCTAGCGCTGTGAAAGATCTGCTATCTCTCGGGGTCTGTAAATCCTTTATTTCCTCTGAAGTAGTTCTCAGGGTTTCTCTTTCTCACCCCTTCTCTGCTACATAGGTTAATTAATCCTGTGTGCTGTTATCTGTGTTAGGTGTGCGAGAGATGTGTTTTCCGATTGGTATCCGTCGAGCCTTTTGATTCCGATTTGTCATCATTCTCGGCGTCAACTCTAAGGAGCTGGATAGAATCCGACGGCGAGAAAGATCCTTCATCGGAGTCTAGCTGCTCTAGAATCTGTATTGTTTGTTTAGGTGTATTGCAGCTCGTTTTCTCCGATGCCAAGCAAACGCTGGTGAGAGCGGAGTGCATTAGCGAGTACATCGCAAGGGTGACGGACTTGGTGAAGCAGGCAGGTCATGAGTTCGATAGCTTTGGTTTAGAAGTCTCTGTGCCATCAATTATCTTGGAGAATGAGCGTGGAGTTTTGTAAGCTTTCTACTTTCATTTATGTTTGGCTTTTGGTTTTATCAGTGTATTGGGTCTTAGAAAGTATATCTCTTTTGAAAATTCTCAGTTTTTTTTTCTTGTAATGTGCTCATGTGTTGATGTTTTTTACCTTTGTAGGTTATACCTCAAAGGAAAGTATAACAGTGAAGGTTGGGTGGAGAGTGAAAAGATTTCTGTAAAGGATGCCTTGAAAGTTCTTGTCTTGGAATCACTTAAAGCTTCGTTGGTGAGTTGGTGTTCTGTTCTGTAAAATTGTTGACTTGCTTTGGTTTTTACCTATGGTTCTATTGCTTAGTACTTTATGCAACAGGATGTTATGAACTGCCAAATCTGTTTATAACAAAATTTTGGGGATTTAAATCTTTGCATGTCGTCCCTGTTTTTATTTTTGCAGGGAGCTAAATCAGACTCGAGCTCTTTTCAAATCCGTTTGACTTACTCTAAGGCTTCAGATGAGGCTCAAGGTGCGTCTGAAACAACGCATGAAAGGAAAAAGAGGAAAACAGGTATGTTGAGTCTGTTCAATTATTTATTACTTGGTTGGCGCTTTTGCTTGAACTCCTCATAGATCATCTATGAGAATGGACTCTTAATGCGTACATTATTACTTGAAATATCATCCATACTTTTGATTTTTAAAGAGTTTATTGATGAAAATAGTTGGCCTTTATGTATGAAATTCTTCTATGGTTATGTTCGAAGATATCTTTGAATTTTCTTTAGTGTCCAGTGAGGCGGACCTTTCTATCTGTCCTACCTTATTGCCTTTTGCATTGATTTTATATTTTCATTAAAGAAGCATATGTACTTATTTCTTGAACCTTATCTAGCATTGCCTGCTTCATGTCTTCTTATGACGGTTGATACACTTTTCGGACCTTGTGGCCATCTACATCAGTCCGTACTGTTTATATACAGATGTCCGAACAAATTTCAAATTTTGCAAGTGCTATGTGTTATGATGTGTTTCATGTGTTGATGTGTTTATGCAGACGAAGAGAATGGATCGACCCGTATGTCCGAGAATTCATTTGAAAAGGTAACTGGATTAGAATTTTTCTGGTCCGCCTTGTCATTATTTGGCTTACCAGAACTCATGTTCTCTGCTTCTTCATGTGACCACTGGCCAGGTTTATGAACCATGCATCTTGTCAGTTCATTGCAACAAGACGCCTATCTTCTTTAGTGGGAGATACTTTAAAGTAAGTCAATATTTTCATGTTCTTTAAACAAAGTGTATTTTGACCTAGCCATTCATGTGTGCAAAATGTAGTTTGGTAACAAATGGATTCACATATGACCAAGCAGATCTGTTTACCTCTGCTGAGGATATATTTAAATTGATGGTTTAATCTTTATCTTTTGTAGTACTCTAGAAATGTAAGTCAAACACGATGGATTATTGATGATGAAAGAATGGGTGAAGCGTCTGTTGAGGTAGTACACTTTGTAGTTATCTGGATATCTATTACTGTTCCTAAAAGATAACAGGTGCTTGAGAGATTGTTATATTCTTTTTTTCAGGAGTTAATTGGTGGAAATATTCTTCCAGCATGCCTTGGGGATTCCTACAAATTCCATGCTGCTGGCAGAGAAGATATTGATGTTAGAATATTTGCCTTTTCCTAATTTCATGTTCGAATTCAACAGTTTATGCTGATAATATGAAAGAGCTCTATTTAGGTACGCATGTTGGGTTCAGGTAGACCTTTCTTAATCGAAGTTCAGAATTCCCGCAAATGCCCATCTCAACAATCATTGGCGGAAATTGAAGAGAAGATAAACAACTCCGAGAAAAAACTAGTAAGGCCTAATCCACTAATACATGTGTAACATGTGTTGTATCAGTTGGTTATGTGGTTTGTTTGCAAGCTTAGAAGCAGTATTCTGGTTGCAGGTCGGAGTTAAAGATCTTAAATTCATAGGAAGTCAGTGTTGGGCAATGATGCGTGAAGGAGAAGCAGAGAAGCAGGTTAATTTTGTTAAATGCTTACGAAATATTGTTACCTTAACTCAATTAATGGTCTAGTTAGAAGTGTCATAAAGCTATTGAATCAATACTCGGATATTTTTGATATATTGCAGAAGCAGTATGCTGCACTTGTATGGATTGCTCGTCCACTTGAAGAGAACGATATCAACTCAATTTCCTCCCTGAAAGAATTGGTGAGTCACTTGTTTTTCTTTTTGCTAATCTTTTGGTGAAATATAAATCTTGGGATCATATTAAAAGTCACATGTCTCTCCTCAAACACCGTTCTTGGTTCTCACGGCAAACTATTTGTTTGTTTTTTCCTGTATTATGTCACTGCAGAAAATCTTGCAGAAGACACCGGTAAGAGTGCTTCACCGCCGAAGTCCATTGGAACGTGAAAGGACTATACACTGGTTAGTGACGATCTAGCATGAATTTTGTGTATTACTTACCTTGAATTTTAGTAAGAGAATCAAGTCGTTGTTGGTTCCAATCCTCAGGATGAAAGTCGAAAAGATTAAAGGAAGCTCTAACTACTTTCTACTGCATCTATGCACACAGGTTGCAACATCTTCTAACTCACCTCACTATAGCTTTATCATGATTTATAAAAGATGGGCAAATTTAAAATTTTCATTAATGCAGGCTGGAACATACATCAAAGAGTTTGTTCATGGAGATCTTGGTCGTACCAGTCCAAGGTATAGTGAAAAGAATGACCTCCCTTATTTATATTAGAACTTTGATTAAAGAAGAATGGTAACAATAAGCATCGAACCATATTAACATTTATTTGTTTCACTTTGGTTACAGCATGGGATCAATTTTAGGATGCAGGGCGGAGATAATACAACTTGATGTCACTGATGTCAAAATGGGCGATTCTTGAAGTGCCAAGTACCAAACAATCCACAAACTCTCATTTTTGTAGTCTCGATTTATATTTTTCCCCATAACTTATTAGTTTTTATTGTATTTTAACTTCTAAAATATAGAATTACTTTAAAATTATATGGTGGAGTCATTCAGGGATTCAGCTAGTTTATAAACTCCTCCCACTCACAAACATTATCTTAGTATATCATTATGACAGTATAAGCTGAACGCAGCACATGAACTTTATTATTGTAATGATCTCTGTCGGTTAACAAAATTATACAGTAAGCAGTAGCTCTCTCTCTTAGGATATAACAAGAAAATGATCTCTTCATGTCAAGTTCAGTCAAGCCATGTAGCATCCACCATCTTTGCCATAAACCCATACCGATCAGCCGCTTCATCAATCTGTTGCAACTCACAAACATTACTCTGCCACTTACACTTTCTCAGGCATATATACATTGAACAAGAAAGATTAAACTGAAATACTCACAATCTTTTGTGTTGGACGTCCTGCTCCATGCCCGGCTTTAACTTCAATTCGAGCAATTATAGGGTTCGTCTGTGGACTATTCTCTAAACTCAAACCTAATTCATATTGCATTGTCTGCCAAACCAAAACAGGTTTCAATGGAAGAACAAGAAGAAGGACGATGAAAAAAGCAAACAAGAGACAAAAGACAAACCGCAAGCAACTTGAATGTATGAAGTGGGACAACTCTATCATCATGATCAGCAGTTAACAACATCGTTGATGGGTACTGCACAAACTTATCCGTCTTCTGTTCCCATGGCCTCTTCACATTATGCAGAGGCGAATACCTTTGTTATATTTATCAAATTCCAAAACAATCAGATATCTTCTATCTTGCCAAACAAGGAAGCTTTATGTTTGACCTAATAAAAGACTTACTTAATCAACCACTGGAACTCCTCTTCCTTGTCAGAACAACCAAACTCAGAAGTCCAAGCATGTCCTATAGTAAATTTATGAAACCGGAGCATGTCCATGACCCCAACATGAGCCAAAGCACACCCAAACAGCTCCGGTCTCTGTGTCACAATAAGAAAAACTCTTTATACAACTATCTGTTTACTAATTTCATGAGCTAGAGTTCTAAGAGTCTCTACCTGATTAATGCAAGCCCCTATTAGTATCCCACCGTTACTACCACCTTCGATACAAAGCTTCCTCGGTTGTGTATAACCAGCAGAAACCAAATACTCTGCTCCAGCAATGAAATCATCGAAGCAGTTCTGCTTATTACCAAGCGCGCCAGCTTTATGCCACTCCTCACCATACTCACCACCACCACGTATGTTTGCAAAACAGAACACAGCACCAAGATGCCTACTAAGCACAATACGAGTTGCACTGAAAAACGGCGTCATGCTTACACTAAACCCACCATACGCATAAAGCAAACAAGGGTGCGATCCATCTAGCTCTATATCTTTTCTAGCCACTATGAACATTGGTATCTTTGTTCCATCTTTACTCGGATAAAAGACCTATAAACACATTGTATTAGGTTCTCAAAAGCTTGTAATGGCTAAATCATGTTACAGTTTTACCTGAGTGACTTGAAATGATCTTCTGTCGAATCCAGGTACATCGATTTCACGGAAGACTGTAACTAGTGGAGCTTCATTAGATAAGTCACATTTGTAAATCACACCAGGAGTAAGGAAGCTTGTAAACCTAAAGAAGAAGGTTGTGTCTTTACGCCTAGCAAAAACTCCACACACTGAACCTATATCTACAGGTAACGTGTGAAGCAAGGATCCAGACTTTAAGTCTCTAATCTGCAAAATGTGTTTTACATCGCTCATGTAGCTCACAACAAGCTGGTTTCCGTTAACTACACAAGCTGTTGAGAGGACATCTTTTTCGTGTTCGGGTATAACATCAGTCCAAGTGCTCGGTTCCTTCAGATCAACCCTAACTAACTTGTACTTTGGAGCATCTTTGTTTGTAAAGAAAGTAAACAATGTCTCATCGTTTGCTATAGCAATGTACTGCGCGTCAAATGTGTCGATGAGCTTAACAAATGGAAGTAGAGATTTGCTTCCTCTAAAACCTTCTAGACCTTTAGGAAGTGATGAGAGATCACAATGATAAACTTTGTTTATAGGGTCACACCCTTCTTCAGTGGTCATGATTAAGTACTACATTAAGAAAAAAAAAACATAATGGTCACACCCTTCTTCAGTGGTCATGATTAAGTACTACATTAAGAAAAAAAAAAAAAACATAATGGTCACACCCAACTTTTAAGTGAGGAGATGAGAAGTGGCTAGCTTTACCTTTCCATCATCAGTGACTTTAGAACCAAACATATGTTTGGGATTGTCTTGGTCTCTCCAGCATAACACATCTTCAGATTGATCAGTCCCTAGGAAATGGTAGTACAACTCATGGTAGAGGTTAGAATTCGTCTCTTTGCCAGCATCTATCTTCTCTCCCTCTCTACAGAAACAAACCACAGTAAGAAACAGCCATTCAAACTCAAACTTGTTCATACCATTTCCCCAAAAAGTTTAACAAGACTCACTGTGGAGCTGGGTAACGACTGTAGAAAAACCCTAGACCATCATGTGTCCATGTGATTCCACTAAACTTAACCTAAAATCAAAATAAACAGACTCATGTCAAAGTGGAAGACTAATTAAGAAGTAGTAGAATTCAACTTGAAGAAACCTTACCCAAGATAAAGTATCAGACTCCACTGTCTTGTCCTCAATCTTCATAACTTTAATAGTTACCCAATCACTACCACTTGAGCAAAGCCCATAACCCATGTACTTACCATCCTCACTGATAGCTAAAGAGTTTAAAGAAACTGTTCCATCATCACTAAGTGTATTGGGGTCAAGCAAAACCTCTGCTTCAGAATCCAAATCATCCTGAAAACCCCAAATCAAAAACTAAGTTAACTATTGAGTTAAAAAGATGATTCTGTACTTTTAGAGTTACCTGGATATAAAGCACACTCTGAGCTTGAAGACCAGTGTTATGGAAGTAAAAGTAACTGTTTCCTCGCTTGAAGGGAGTATCATAACGAGGATGATCAATGAGCTTTGTGATTTTCTCATGAAGCTTTTCCTTTGTTTCACAAGTTTTTAACACTGAATCAGACAAGTTCACTTGCTTCTCTATAAAGTCTTTCACTTCCTCTGCTTCGGGATCTTCCAACCTAATAGAAAAAAAATAACGAACCTTAACCGGAATAATTATAATTGGCACTAACCGGTACACGGTTCAATATCAAATCACAAACAAGCAAAAATATTGGTCCACAAATGGGCCTAGTTTTTCAAAATAACTGGTCCACTAAATATCTAAAATGGGCCAACATATAAGTATAGCTGGTCCACGATTGGTCATGATAAAATCCAAATCATTTTATTACAAGAACTCAATCAGCTTCCGACAAAACAGCAGTAAATTTAAAATCTCCGGTAAGAAGAATCTCCAACCATGATTAGTAATCAACTCAATAACGTGATCATAAAAACAAGTGAAGTTACAGCTGAAAACGTAAACGCAAACGTTTTTTACCAACGGTAAGGATCAGCGACTGTAACGCCGTGATAATCTTCAACGATGGACTCATCCCGCCTTGCCCGCGGATACTGCAGCCGCTCCTCAAACGTCGAGAGAGATCCCATTATATGATTATGACTTTAGATAAGTTTCCGACACAGAAAGGAAAACTAAAAAAAAAAAAGAGGAAGACTTAAATAGAGTATTTAGCGTTGAGTGGAATGGAAAAATCAAGAATTAGAGTTGATCGTTTATTTATAGGGAAGCGGCGCGTGCGGTTGAGATCACATGTTTGTTAGGACACATTTAAAAACAAAAAAAAAAGAATAAGGAAACGTGAAGACATGGAAAGAGCTCGCGTGGTAGATGGTAATGCATTGAGTATCCCGTTATGTCGAAATCGTTTCGTGAATCTGTCGACATCTTTTCGGCAATGTCGTCATTTTCTAAAAAATAATAATCGTAATTTACTTCAAACCTTCTTTTAAACTCTTTAAGAAAAAAACTCTTATTCCTCCATTTTATAGAGATTAACTTTTCTGTTTTAATAAGTATATATCACAAAAAACTATTGTAAAGATTGTATTAAGAGTTATTAACACAAATAGTCATATTGAATATTTTGTATTAGAGCATCATTATGTTTAGGTCTCTTATTTTATTTTATTTTTTTGCTTTTTCTGGTTTTTTAAAAAAAAAAGAAAATTAAGTGAACCAGTTACGGGTCGCCACGTGTCAGTAGGGCCCGCGAAACAGTATAAGAAACGGTTCTTATTTAAGAGATTTAAAAAACGTCTCTTAGCTAAAGTGGTGGGACCCGCCACTACTTTTGGTTAAAAGATCTGGATAGTGATGTTCTTAAGCACGAAAAACATTCTTTCTTTTACTTCCTCTGTTTCATAATAAGTGTCACTTTAGGTTTTTAATTTTATTTCAAAAAAAGTGTCACTCTACAATTCCAATGCAATTTTGTATATTAAATTTAATTTTTATCCTTTTGAATAGCCAATAGATTTTTATTTAAATAATTCTCATTTAATTAATCCTACATTAAATAGGGATATATTAGTCTATTATATATACTTCTTAATTTCCGTAAAAAGTGTCAAAGTGACACTTATTCAGAAACGGAGGGAGTATTAAATATTTTGTTCGAAAAAAAAACCTGAGATACATTAATATATGCATATTGGTCTATATTTCTGGTGACTCTGACGAACTACAACATCGGTCAACACAGTTGACTAGTCAACTGGTCTAAGTAGCCAAACTAAACCATTGGTTTTGTATTTAGTTATTGTTAGAACTTGGAAGAAATGCATGATTCCTTTTTTCATGTTAAAGACATACAATGTATGTATATAGTACAATATTAAACTAGCCAATTCCTAATTCTTTTGGTATTTTGCTATGTTCAGCCACCCATTTTCCAACGTTATTATACTTTTACATGCATGACTTATCAACGCCACAACCACGATGAAAGTATTCCACTTCTGTTCTATTTAATTTTCATTTATTAATAAGTGAACTTATTAAAATTTGAATTTGATTCCTCGTCCCCAACTCCCCATTAATAATTTGGTAAATGTTTCTATGTGTTTACTCTTGCGATTAGTATATTTAACCGACAAGTTTTTAAAACTAACTAAATTATACAAAGAAACTATATTAATCAAATTTTGTAGTCCTGTAAGCGATCCAATCTGAAATATATAGATGAGTGTGTCATTTGATACTCACGTAAGCTACTTTTATTTGTTTTATGGTTTCGACTTTTTCTTATGAGTTTCACTAAAACAAATCATCAGAAAAGACAAATTTCATGGCACGTAGATTCGCATATCCTCCGAAATATGCTTTATGTTTTCATTCTTCTTTTATAGGAAAATCGAATCCTAGTGTAATTGCATATGGAATCATGTTGTTATACATGTCATCCATTACACATTAAAGAAAGATTGGGACAAATATTCAAATATATATTAAAAAATTAGCACATCTAATTTTCAATTACACTAAAATTCCTAGAACTAATTAATACCATTTTTTTACTCTTATGTATAAACAAAATTATAGAACAATGTGTTGAAACAAGAATGTTTACATCATGGTTGAGGCCCATTTGTAATACTTGATGTAAACTTCATAAATGCACGAATCTAGCTCTCTCATGTAGAGATCAACATCGTAGCCTCAAACTTTTATTATTTTACATTTGTGGTTACGTTTCTAACAATTATTTAAGAAGTTAAATCGAGTTATAAACATGATATATTTGTATGCTTGAAAGACCACTTTGAACCTTACGATAACGGTTCACGTGTAAGGCCCATTTTTAGCTCATATGTATTACAATGGGTTGCAAAGTTCTTTAAGGCCCACTAAATTAAATGTTTGTGAGTTGTTGTACTTAAAGTAGTGATAGTATTATTAATTAATAGCTGCTGCTCCATCTTTCAACAGATCAGCTGTAGCACACAGGTTAATTTCAAATCATGAAATCGCGGAATATATATATATATATATATATATATATATATATTTTTTTTTTTTTTTTTTTTTGTAATACAATCGATTATAGGTTTACATTAATAATGTCGATAGCTTATTCCTTCTCGTGACTCTTGACTCTTGAGACAACAGTCAATGATTTGGGATTTTAAGGCTTGATTTAAGAGAGACTCTTATGAGATTATCACCACACTCTTCACCAATTCCTTGGTCAAGTTGGAGAGCAATATCATTCTCAGATTATTTACAAAATTCCAACGTGTTAATCCGAGAGATTCATCGACACAATATTATATTTTGATCAATAGTCTCTCTCAGTGGCGGAGCCACGTTCATCAACATGGGGGCAATGAACCCAACAAAATTAAAAAATTAGTGCAACTTAAAGCCTAATCTATTGATACCCCCAATCATAATTTTTTTTTGCGCTCATACAAACACATCTATGCCTCCATCAAAATTATTTTCTGCTTCCGCCACTGGTCTCTCCCATATGGGAGCTCCATGAAAATGTGCAAAACTTATCATCCCACGGTAGCATTGGTCTAGATAGAAATAACAAAGTTTAGATATGAGTTAATTTTTTGAGAAGAATTATATTTTTACTGGCAAAAGCTAGTAACTTAATTAGAACATGTTTCTTTTGTTGGACAGCTCATTGTTCAGAACTCTTAAACCCAAATCGTTTGGAGATTTATGATCTGTTATACTACATCCTCACGCAAACCCCAAAATACCAAACTATCTAGATCTCTTTAAACTTGGTCTCTTGGACCAATTGAGATCATTTATGGCTTAAGCAAGATTACACAAACATCCATCCATCTACTAATCAATTGCAATTATCGTATTGATCAATGTATACCTAAATGAAGGCCGAAAGCCTAACCTTTCATGGCTTCCCTTCAGGGCCGCCTCTGATACTCGTGCAACTTGTGTATTTTTGCTCTACAAATGATGATAAAATTACAATGATCAAGCAACAAATCTTGGCGGAAACGCAAGAAAATTTTGAATTATTTTCAACTCTTGATAAAAAAAGCAAGCAAGCTATGACTTATGAACCTATATATATATATATAGAGTGATACCAAAATGAAGGAATACTCGTAATCTATACTGCTGTTTCTTGAACTTCAATAGAATAAGGGAACATCATAATAACATTGTGGACTCCAAAACAAGATGCTTCTCCTTTCCCAATTACTACGTTGTCAAAGTAAAAAAGAAAAACCTGTTACCTTTTTAGAATTCTGGGTCCTTCCCTTTTTCTTTGTGTTTAACCTTTTCTAGAAGATGAAACATCAAAACCTCGCACTAGTCAACGTTGTCACGATATAGTCCAAACTCCAAAGGTTCTACAAGATAGAGGAGGAAAACCAAAGGTTACAGAAGTTTATACAAACAAAAATCAATGTAATGATCTAGGTCAACATATATACATATATATAATCAAGGATCAATATTAAAAACAATCTTATGTATGAACTCAAAGGAAAAAGGAGCAACATGATCAAAGATAGGAGAATCAAGAGGAGGCTTTTCATCGGCAAGTAACAGATCAAGATAGATATGTATATCAAGAGGGTTTTACAAAGAAACCCTAACAGATGTCTACTGGCAGTATGACCACCTCTTTCTTTCACACACAACAGACATACATAAATTTATATACAAAGAAGGAGGTGGACAGAATGCCAAAGAAATCTGTAAGAAACTCTCTGCCAAACCCTCATGAAAGAAAAAGAACATAAATTTTAAGATCCAATCTGTTTTCCATTCTTCTATTTGTATTCACCAGATGGACACAAAAAAAGAGGGTTTTGTAAATAGATTGTTGAGTGATGTGAGAGGGGGAAGGTGGTGGAAATATATTTATTGGAGAGGGAGAGAGAGAGAGAGAGAGAGAGAGAGAGTTTGCTAGCTTTGCTTTTACATAAAACCCTAGATGGGTTGTAATGAAATAAGAAAAGACGATAGGATTTGGAACTAGCAAGACCACAAAATACTGGTAATCGAGGACGACAGAGACTTTAACCAAAAGGAACAAAGCAGTATGAGGAAAGAAACTCATTTGTGAATAGTTTTGTTTCTCGAGCTCTTTATTTAGTTTTGTTTCTCGAGCTCTTTATTTAGTTTTGTTTCTCACCAAAAATAGTTAGCAACTTTTGAACGGGATTCACCTTTGCGCCTACCGTTTCCGTTTTCTTTTTTTCACCGTTTTTACGGATAAATAAACGTTGACGTAATGACATTGTCAATATGCACTGTGACCCAAAAATATCACATAACATAAGCTAACAGAAATAAAATAAATCACCACTACCCGCTGCATATTTTTCAACCAGTTTTAATAAGTATACTTTAAAAAAAAACAATAGTGCTGGACGAATAATGCAGTTTAGCTCTTACTTCATTTTTGGCTTACAACCAAGTTGTTACTCGTACTCGTTTTTTTTTTACTACCAAGCTCATGTTCAAGACTCAAGAGCATAAAACGAGAAAAATAAGATATTGAATCTAAACAATATCGAATTTTAAAGTCGAGTAGTCACTAATGTTTTTATCTGAAATTGAAAATCAATTTTCATCATATGCGTAACTAGAAATTTATATATTGATTAGCTATACAAACGTTGAAACCTGACAAGAAAATATTGATCAGTATACATGTGATGTCGTCACGTTGATCAGTGATCACTACAACCGTTACTTAACAAGAAAACTATTTAAATAATCAATTGTAACGTTAATAAATCCGAATTTACGGAACACATCTGAAAAAAAAAACAAAAAACGGAGAATCTTTAGGGTTTAAAAAGGGTCGAAATTAACTCTCTAGGGCTCATTAAAAGACGGGTAAAATCTTTAGGGTTTAAAAAGGGTCAATCTCTTCTCTCTTTTTTTCTCGATATAGCCAGTTTATATTACAAATCAATTTGAGAACATTACAGATTAGTAATTGGAGTGAGAACATCTTTCCTATGTTTTTTTTTTTTGAGAAAATCTTTCCTATGTTGCACTCATCACTCCCACGACCTTCAAATCATCCTTTATTCTTCTTGACCATTTTGCTTTGACAAATATCTTTACTTTCGTTTATACTTCAATTTTTTTTGGTGTTTCCTATACTATCAAATTACACCCCACAGTTAGCTAAATCGCTGTCTTTCGTCATAGAAACAGGTGGCACAGTTAGATAAATGTGGTAAATTTGTGATAGAATATTCGGTGAGTCAGGGGTTGTAAAAAATAGTACTATAGTAATCAACAAAAAACAATAGTGAAACACATATCACCTAAAGGCTCAATTCGTTCGATTCAATATATATTGGGGCAAAAAGGTTGGTGAAAGTTGATTTAGTGGATTAGATACTACTAATAAAGAACACAATTACAAGTCGCCAGCGCAATCATAATTATGTTGTGCGAATTTATTCCTTACTTTTTCACCTTTTCTATCATGCATGCGTAGACACTGCCTCATGCATACCATCATCATTATCGTCATTTACTCGAATTATCATCAGGTGTATTCATTCAAACCCATTAATCATAGATTTTTTGACATCTTAAATAATCAAAGACTTTATGGCAGTTTTGTGTTTTTATTATACTATACACTAATAATTCATTACGACCTTACTATATAGGAGTAGGTTATAACTTAAGTTGCTTCACTCAAAAGTTTAGTTTATATTATTTTCTATTCTCCAAATGTGTTAATTAACATGAAACAATAAATAACTATATTGTTCGGTTCCCTGTCACAAGTTTCTCAATTAAAAAGTAAATGTTATTAAAAATATATATCTAAACACATTTATTTTAATTTTATTTTAAGAAGAAATTGGGAAGATCAACGTGAGACTCCATGATTATAAATCTTTTACGGCAGGCTGGGCAGCATTTTCACGTGATGGAGATGGTACTAAAGAATAATTTGTTCTTTATGCCGTGTGCCGAGTATTTATTGACATTTAAATCCAAATAATACAAAATATTCTTTTTAATATATAGAAGATGGCCAGTGAAGAAAGAAACAAGAGAAAACGAAGAAGATAAAGAAGGGAAAAGACAGTCTTGGGTTGGGTCGAACGTCAAGTGATAAGAATGTCACAAAAGATCGGCATTTTGTAATTTAATTTCAAAATATGAATCATGAAGTACCATGACTACATAAAATTCACATCACTTGCTTTTAGGTATCCTTATTTTCGATATTTAAAAAAATTGCTTATGGGTTAACAACGAGTGTATACTAATTAAAATAATTTATCAGGACACCTCGAATGTTGTTTGGTTAGAGATTTTATTCTTAAGAACATGGACTGGTGACCAACTGCTAAATAATCACACACAAACCCTGGAAACTGATTTTGGACTTGGTTCGGAGTATGGCTAATGAGTTTCTGAATGAAACCCGTCGTTTTGGCAATTGATGCGGGTGTGACATGGTTAGTCACATCTCAATCATTAAGAGAGTGACAAAACCACCCCAAAAGTATATCTTACATATAAAGAATACGAAAAATCAATGTTGCTTAAATTATGAATAAACTAGTCTAATAATTTAGAAGCGAGAGCTATATTTCAGGAGAACTTTCGTATATCATTAGATGTTTATTAAACTATAACCATATCCATATCTATGAATTTAAAGTTTGAAGTTCGTATTCCCACATACTAAATAGTAAAAACTCCAAACCCCTCCCCCATTTGGGTAGACCAGTTTTTAACGAGTATTAATTTGATTTTACATCTGATTTATGAGATTTATAGTTTCAAACTCTTTCGGAGACTGAACTTTCAATTGGTTCGGATATGGATTTCAAACTTTAAAGTCGGCTATTTAGAAGATGAAGTTATAGTTCGTGAGATTTGATGATGTTTGATATTTTTCGTGGATAAATAGTTTGTTGACTATATGATATTTAAAGTTGGAGAAGGCAATCACTCAATTGTTTTATCCATTTTGGTTTAAAGGGCCAATATTAATCACGAACGAGAGGAAAAGAAAAGTCAATTTAAGGATGGAGTAGAAAAACCTAGATCTCTAGAATGAACGAGAGTAAGAGAAAAGTCACAGACAAATGTTTTGTCGGTTGGAAAAAAGTTATTGTTACAGATATCTTGAGCAAAAAAAAAAATTGGACTTTGACCTAACATATTTGTGGCTCATTTAACTAAAAGAAACTGATTTGAGGCCAATATTTAAAAATTATGTTGTTGAATCTATTAATTTAGTAATACTATTATTTGAATTGGTCCTGATTTTTAAGTATTATAAATAAAAAATAACTTATGTAGACTAATTGAACTTATTAAAACTAATTTACAAAATTAAACTAATTATACTTTTAACAGATTTATTTTATATTTCTTTCCTTATTTTTATTAAAGTATTTTATTTATTGTTTTATTTCATAGAATTTGACAATATTTATTATGGAAATACAAAACTGAATTTACAATTTTTAGTTTTTTATTATATCTTATATAGTTCTTCACACATCTTAACTATTTTATTAATTTTCTTTACAATAATAATTTAACATCATTTATTTTTTGGATTAACCAAAAGCAAAGTTTAAGTACATATGGTACGGTTTAGTTCTTACGAATATCAAATTTTTTGGTTTAAAACTATGTTTTGTTTAGAAACAAATAATAAACAAAAAAAACATATATGTACAAAAACATATATGTTTAAAAATGCGATTAATCAATTTATTAAAAAAAAAATTAAAATCCGCTCGGGCGCGCGGATCAAGCTTTAGGGATATTAAAAGTTGGAGAAGGCAATCACTCAATTGTTTTATCCATTTTGGTTTAAAGGGCCAATATTAATCAGGATGTAGGGCTTTCAAGGCCCAGTAGTTAACAACAGCGATCTGATTCTGTAACATGTGAGGTCTTCTAGGTTTAGGGTTCTACGAGGGGAACATCACTAAACTTTAATCTGTAGCTAACAAAAAAAAGCTCGTAATCCTGAAAATGGAGAATCAGGAGCCCGAGATCGAAAATTTCCCCCAAGATGACGAGGCTCCTGATAAGGAACCAGAGCAGAAGAAGCTCAAGATCTCCCCCGCAGGCGATGAGCCATCTTTACCAGCTGCTGCAGCCGTCACAAGCGGCGGCGCTGAGAGACGACCGCCGAAATACAAACGCCGTAAAGTCGCCATCGTGTTCGCCTTTTGCGGGGTGGGGTACCAAGGAATGCAAAAGAACCCCGGCGCGAAAACCATCGAAGGCGAGCTCGAAGAAGCCCTGTTCCACTCCGGCGCCGTACCCGAAGCCGATCGGAACAAACCACGAAACTACGAATGGGCTCGATCAGCTCGAACCGATAAGGGCGTGAGTGCGGTGGGACAGGTGGTCTCGGGTCGATTCTACGTCGACCCGCCTGGGTTTGTGGATCGGCTCAACTCGAATCTCCCCGATCAGATTCGTGTGTTTGGGTTCAAGCGTGTCGCGCCGTCGTTTAGCTCGAAGAAGTTTTGTGATCGGAGGAGGTATGTGTATTTGGTACCAGTGTTCGCTCTTGATCCATGCTCGCATAGTGAAGCTGAGATGGCTAGATCGGAATCGGGATATGTGTATGTGAAGTGTGTTGAGTGTTGTGAGAAAGGGTATAAGATCCCACTTGGTGTTATGGGCAAAGAAAGTGTTGGTGATGATGATGCAAAATCATTGGATCTTCAGTCAGACATTCCGTCGAACAACTGTGATGCATTAAAGGTTGAGACTTTAAGCTCTAATGGAGAGAACCCAGAATCTAAAACCTTGGCTGACGAAGAGATGAGTAAAAGTGAGAGCAAGTTCTGCTATGGGGAGGAGGAGAAGAAGAGGTTTAACAGAATCCTAAGCTATTTTGTTGGTTCACATAACTTCCATAACTTTACTACCAGAACCAAAGCAGCTGACCCAGCTGCGAACCGCTACATTCTCTCCTTCAATGCCAACACAGTGATTACACTCGACGGAACTGACTTTGTGAAGTGTGAAGTTGTTGGACAGAGCTTTATGCTTCATCAGATAAGGAAGATGATTGGACTTGCTGTTGCTGTCATGAGGAACTATGCACCTGAATCAGTGATTCAAACCGCTTTCAAGAAGTAAGCTTAGCATTTTTATATAGAATTGTTTTGAGAGGCGAACTGATTTTTTTTGAATTGTCAACTCTTTTATCAGGGATGTGAGGATAGTTGTACCAATGGCGCCAGAAGTTGGACTATACCTTGATGAATGCTTCTTCACGTCTTATAACAAAAGGTTTAAAGTCACTCATGAGGAGGTGTCAATGGAAGAATACAAGGAAGTAGCTGAAGCATTCAAATGGAAGCATGTGTACTCTCATATTGGCTCAGCAGAAGAAAAAGATGGAATAGTGGCGATTTGGTTGCATTCATTGAACGAAAGAAACTATCCAGACCTACGTGTTGCTGAACACAAACCAGATGAAGTCATTGTCTATAAGAAGATCGGTGCAGCCTCTGAAGAAAAGATCCATGAAGAGGAAGTCGCTGTGAAAGAGGACACTAATGGCGCTGGAGAGCTACTCGTTGACAGTAAGGTAAATGATGAAACCTCTGAAGAAAAGGGTATGGAAGAAGGGATAAGGGTGGAAGAGAAGGCAGCCGAGTGAAGCCGCTTTTGCCTAGTGAGGATCACTGGATTCAGGTGGAAGCATCCGCAGGGCCATACCGGTCTAGTGAGTATGCCTCAATTGTTCTAGAGATCTTGACATTGTTTATGTTTTTCATATGACTAGCTACGATGGAAACATGTCTTCGCCTTCTTTTTTCTTATTTGTACTCGTTAGTAAAGCCTTTTAGACCAATTGTTTTGACACACATCTAAGCATCACTAAAAACAAGAGTAAAAATCAAATCCCTGGGTGAAATCTATAATAGAAGACGCTAGTTTGATAATCAGTTGGCTAACGAATTATTTCGTCGATACAAGGATGAAACAATATTTCAAAAACGTAAAAATATTAAAATCAACCACACAAGTTAAATGGGAAAATAAGAACAGGGCTATAACATAGGTTGCTTGGAAACTCTTGATGAAAATATTTTGGAATTGAAGTCTTTTAAAGATAACTCGATGGAAACTTAAAATATTTTTCTTTTGGAAATATGAAATAAAAATATTTTCCTGTTTAAAGAAAAATATGTAAATAATTATAATCTCATAATTATATTTGTTATTTTGATAAATTTATTGTATAATAATATATTTTATTTTCTATTATTTGTTAAAAGAAAAATTATTTCAATTAGCTTTAAACATGTTTCTGTTACCAAATATCTTTTATTAGAGGGTTAAATAATTTTTATACCATTTTCTACAGATATAAAATTAAAATAAATAAATTAAAAAATAATTATATTAAAGAAATTTGAAAACTTTTATCTCAAACTATTTTCAGTTTTGTTTTTAAAAAAAGTTTTTATTAATCTACTGAATTTAAATTATATGCATATTTAGAAAAGCATTATCGAATAAGTGTTATCTAATTTCATGTTTATGAACACATTTATGAATTTTTTTTCTTAGAGATTCAGGAAATAAATTTACGTAGGTCTTTCTATTTTTTTTTTAAAGAAAATGTTTCCCAAAAAAGTTTTGAAAATTAAAAAAAAATTGAAATAAAAAAATCAGAAAGAAAAAAATGAATTTTATTTCTATTTATTTTGATTTTTAATATTTACTTATTTTTTATATTTAATAAAAGTGAATAATAAATAACAGTATAATTATCAAAGTTACCTCTTCCTAAAATCATTTTTTACCACTTTAATCATTATGGGCTGTTTAAAGAATAAAAAGTCAAAAACACTATGTAGAAGATTTGCAGTTGATAAAATCTGTATAAAATCTGTCAAAAAGAATTTCATTATCTCGTTTTCTCTATTATATAAACTAAATAGATAAACAAGTGAATTCGTGGGTTGATCAATATATATATATATATATACAATTTTTTTAAATGATTTCATTTCTAAACAGAATTGAAAATCATGTTTCTACTTTTTCATAAAATTATAAGTCCACATTTCTGTTTTTGATTCTAATCAAGTAACAAATGCACTAAACATGTATACAATTTTTAAATTGATTCCATTTCTAAAATAATTGAAAATCATGTTTTTTACTTTTTCGTGGCGTTCTGATTCAACATATCCGTTTCCAATTATGTAAAAGTAATAACTCCACTCCACGTGTATAAATGACTTATTGACATAATCCATTTCCAGTTCCGTAAAAGTAATAACTCCATTCCACGTGTATACATGACTTATTGACATAGTCCGTTTCCAATTCCGTAAAAGTAATAACTCCACTCCACGTATATACATGACTTATTGACATAATCCGTTTTCAATTCCGTAAAAGTAAAAACTCCACTTTACGTGTATACATGACTTATTGACATAATTTGTTTCCAATTCCGTAAAAGTAATAACTCCACTCCACGTGTATACATGACTTATTGACATAATCCGTTTCCAATTCCGTTAAAGTAGTAACTCCACTCCATGTGTATACATAACTTATTGACATAATCCGTTTCCAATTCCGTAAAAGTAATAACTCCACCTTAAGTGTATACATGACTTATTGACATAATCTGTTTCTAATTCCGAAAAAGTAATAACTCCACTCTACGTGTATACATGACTTATTGACATAATCCGTTTTCCAATTCCGTAAAAGTAATAACTCTAGTCTACGTGTATACATGACTTATTGACATAATCCGTTTCCAATTCCGTAAAAGTAATAACTCCACTCCACGTGTATACATGACTTATTGACATAATCCGTTTCCAATTCTGTAAAAGTAATGACTTCACTTTACGTGTATACATGACTTATTGACATAAGGTGTTTCCAATTCCGTAAAAGTAATAACTCCACTCCACATATATACATGACTTATTAACAGAATCCATTTCCAATTCCGTAAAAGTAATAACTCCACTCTAAGTCCACTCCACGTGTATACATGACTTATTGACTAAAACCATTTTAGCGAAAGATTACCATTCTCTAGTATTGGTTAAGCTCGTGTGCCTTTAGAAACCACTTATTACCATATCAGAAACTATAAAACGGAGAGGCTCGCAACTCTCACAATCACATTACAAACATCAGAGTTCAGAAGAGAGATACAATAGCCAAAAAGAATAACATTCCTTAAAAAAAAAATGGGGATAGCCGCATTCGAATGGGGAGAAAGGAAACTAACGCTGCTGCATAACAGAGACAACTTTGATACCTGGCAAGTTTACTATTGTTCAGACCTTTTTAGAGTCCAATATCTTTATTGCATTGTTTGGTTGATGAGTGTTTTATTTTACATTCGTGTGGTTAAAAAAAAGGATAATTAACGAGGCGGCTTGGAATGGCGAGGTACTGAGTGGTCGGGTTCAACCGAACGGAGGGACATGGTGTGGTATCTCTAGAAATGGCCGAGTTGCTTTTCTTGTGGACGCTATGATCCTTGAAGGTGTAAACAATAGTGTGTCACTTCCCGCTGAGTTCTTGCAGGTTTGATTAATCTTTTTTTCCTTTTCCTCTTTTTAAAGCTATTGAAAATGGATCTTAAGAAGAATTGCTTTTATTACAGGGCCACATGAGTCCACAGGAGTTTGCAAATGAAATAGCTGGAGACCCTCTCAGATACACCGGGATGACCTTTAAGCTAATTGTGGCAGACATAGCATCAAACTCTATGTATCATATCAACAAATTTTCTCGAACTGTGCCACATGTTCTTACAGAAGAAGTTGCTTTTGGTGTGCATATCCTTTCTTTAACCGGACTCGATGGCGACCTTCCCAACGTAAATAATCACAAGATCAAGTTGTTTAGGATCTTCCATGTGCAAGTTTTTTTTAAATAGTGACGTTTTGGTAATAATATATGCAGGATTTGCGTCTGAAAGAGTTTTTCACTGAGATGATTGATGAATATGAAGACAAACCACTACCACCACTTAAGGAGATGGCTGAGAGGTTTATGTATGATCCAACCGAAGCTCTGGAAGGAGAAAAGCTGAGCTCATTTTTTGTCGACTTTGAATTAAGAGAATATCAGAGTTATTGGAATCCGGTAAGAGAAGGACGCTACAGAACAACGAGTACAACAGCATTAACCGTGAAACCCACTAATGAAGTAAAGTTCTATGAGAGGTATTTGGAGAATGGCGAATGGAGAGACCATGAAGTCTCTTTCAACATCGTCTAGCTACTTTTAATCAACATTGCTCAGCATCCATCTGAATCTTATTATCTTTAATAAATACTAGTATTGTTGATGCTTATTGTCTCTCTTTCTCTTTACTTTCACCTTTCATTAATCATGTGTTACTTAATTGACTTATGAGCAAGTTGGAATCCATATATCGCATAACTATGAGCAATGGTTTTCTGTTTCTAACACCTTATTTTCTATTATTCAATATTTCATATCATCTTTTTCCTTTTCCACCTAATAATTCAACAAAAATACTTGTTAAAATACAAAAATAAAATTATCTCCAAACTAAATGAAACAAGTTTATTTATAAATATGAAGTACACAAAAATCTATATTCTGGTGTAACAATTTTAAAAAAAAATTATATAAAATAAATAAGCTAAAAAAAGATGAAAAAAATATAAAAAAAATCAACAACAAATAAGAAGTCAACATAAGGAGTATGCCCCACCATAATCATTTTTCAACAGATTAAACATTTTTAACACTAATTATCCAACTCATTTCAACATCCATAATTAATATTTTCATTGTGATCTTTCAACTGTTGAATAATGGATTTAACACCATTACACTTAGTCTAAAAGAAGCCAAATCTTTAGAAGTAACAATGCCACGTCATTGAATAAGCTTATCTCATTTATCCACCTCACATTGCCACGTCATGACAGACAGCATCTAAAATCAACCAATCACAACACGTCTTTACAGATATCATGGAGTTTGCTTTTTAGAGCCATGCATTGCGTTATCTCATTCTCTCCCTCTCACCACATAAAACTCATACACCTCACCAATGCCACAGAGATATCAAAATTAAAAAAAAAAGAAGAAGCAAAACTTAACCTCTAATCATCATCATGGCTTCAGTAACCTCAGCCACCGTAGCAATCCCATCGTTCACCGGTCTCAAATCCACAATCTCCAAACCATCGACCATCGTTAGAATCCCCACCAATGCGGCAACAACATTACCAAAGCTCACCGTGAAGTCATCACTTAAGGACCTTGGAGTCGCGGCCGTAGCGGCTGCAGCTTCCATCGCTTTGGCTGGAAACGCCATGGCGATAGATGTTCTCTTGGGATCAGGAGATGGAGCGTTAGCTTTCGTTCCCAACGAGTTCACGATAGCGAAAGGAGAGAAGATTGTGTTCAAGAACAATGCTGGATTCCCACACAATGTTGTGTTCGACGAGGACGAGATCCCAAGTGGTGTTGACGCGAGCAAGATCTCCATGGACGAGCAAGATCTACTCAACGCTGCGGGAGAGACGTACGAGGTTGCTTTGACTGAGCCTGGGACCTACAGCTTCTATTGTGCGCCGCATCAGGGTGCTGGTATGGTCGGTAAAGTCACCGTTAACTAAATAAAATGTGAATGTAAGTGAAAGAGTGTCTCTGACCCAAAGTAGAGACTTCTTTGTCAGTCTTACATAAGGTGTTTTGTAATTCTAGTGTTGAATTGAATGGACCGTGATTTGTTATAGTATGACTGGTACCATAAATGGTTTTCATCGGTTTATTAATTATATGTGTAGATTTGTGTCTCTCCTTAACGTTATATTATTTAGTATATACAACTCAAACTACAACAAGTCAACAAGTAAAATCTCACCTATTGTTCTGTCTAAACTCTAAACTCAGCATCCTTGTAGCCGTAAGCCGGTTTATCTACCAGCACATAGTTGTAAGAAATATTCAACTATAACTTGGAACCTAGAATCCAGAGATTAAACTCTTTATCAACATATCAAAAAAAAATAATTGAAACACTTCAAAATCTATCTATACAATGTTACATTATGTAAAAAAGTGTTTAAACCCATGATGTCTAAGTGTAATTTTTAGTACGAATGTTTTTGGCTATTAGCATTTCAGCTCTGCCTTATTGTATCACTAGTTTATGGTGTACCCAGTTCATTTACTAAACCGTGCATTGCATATAATATAACCACAAAGCTAGTGATTGAGGATCAAAAGCTTTTCACCAAAAAAGTTCAGGAGTACCCCAATTTAAACCATTGGGTGATTGGGCCAGTAAGCCCATAAAAACGTGCAAGAAACTAATTCTATTCGACCCAAAAAGGTAATCTTCCTGAAAGAATACACCATCATTTCCTTTCATCCATCCAATCCAAAGGTCGAGCAATAAACCACTGATAGTAGTATAAGCAGACTGATTGCTACACGTTCCACTTTTAGAAGCTCAAAATCAGCAGATTAGATCCATGATCACCATTTACTTGCTAATATACTTCTAAACACACACACACACACTTTTTAATCTCTCTTTCGGATTTCCAACTCTTCAGCACAACATAGAATATTTCTTGATTGTTTGTTTATACTTCTTTGTTTTACTTCCCATAGGTCAAATTGGCCTATACAAAGTTTTCTTCTGGTAACAAAAATGTATCAGAACTTTTGGATTTTGGTAAAGAATACTAATGCTAATAGTTTTTAAGTAATAATTTCACTAGTGCCAACTTTCAATGTAAACGGCAAGAGAGAAAGAAAAGAAAAGTTATTTGAGTGGGAAAGATACAAAAAACAAGACACAGTGCATAGACTTGGGAGAGATCTAAAAGGTTACAGAAGAGGAGAAAGAGCATCTTTTGAAGTAATGTGGTCTGATTAGAAGCCAAGAAAGAAAACGACACCAACAAAAAGAAATAAGAGCAGATCAATATGAATCTACTTTTTGTAAACAAAGTCGGAAAGCCTCCTCATAAAAAAAAGAAGCTTCCACGTGATTGCCCCTTCTCTGGTCGGTACTTCTCTCCCATGGCCATCACTTCTTTGCTTTCTCTTTCTTTATTTTTTTTTGTTTTGTCAAAAGAAATATATCTTAGATAAATTTTATTTTGTTGTTTCTAATTTAATTTCCCAATTCTGATGAGTGTTTTTTCGTTTGAACGATTTTTCCAAACAATACATTTCGAAATTTCTCTAAGACGTTAAATGTCGTTGACAGACATCACTTTGATGAATTTCTTGGACCAATTGCTACGTTTTATTTGTTTACATAATTGTAATCAAGTTATTTATTGTGGGTAAAAGCATATATGTTCGGGAGTTCGGTAACTAGAGTGGGACAATCAATATTTTATTATTTTCAATTATTGTGATAATTTGAGGAGAGCAAACTGTAGTGTACTCTTTCTTCTTCCACCACCCGTGATTCTTTCCAAGACGGCCATTGTTCAAATTTGGCATTACGCTGGGGATCCTTCATTTTTAGAGTGTTTATTAGGAGTGGTGTTCGAGTATTTATTCAAGTTTGGTTCGTTATACTCGGGTTTTGGATTTTCGACTTATTTATGTATTTACAAATTTTGGTTCCAATTTGATTCGAATTTGATTCGAATAAATACAAGTTCGATTCGGTTCAGGTAACATGTATAAATTATTTTAAATATTTTAAAATTTACATATACTTTAATTTTTTCAAATTATAAAAAATAAAAATAATATATTACATATAAATTTAAATAGTATCTGTAAAATTACCTAAATTTAACATAAAAATTGGTTTAACTTGAATAACTGGATAAAAAATTAATAGATATTTAGAATATTTTTTTGGTAATTTGAATATTGCTTAACTATTTTAAATATTTATTATTGACTATTTAGATATGTTTCCAAATATTTAGAAAAATATCAAAATATTTTACACATTTCGATATTTTTTAGATAACAAATTTAAAAATATTTAAAGTATTCAATTATATAAATATGATTTTCATATATTTAGATACTTTAGTTTTTCGGTTCGAAACAGATTTAGTTTTGGTTCTTTAGATATTTTAAACTCTTTCAGATATATTACAAATCTTGGTTCATATTTAGGTTAGATACTACTTTTTCAGATCAAATTTGGTTCGATTTTTCTGAGTTTAGATTTTTTGCCCAATCTTAGTGTTAATTTAATTTTCTTTTTCAATGCTTTTTTGTTTCCATAGATTAATAATAGCGAAAACTGCGTGGAGTTTGCAATAAATTTTCATTTGACTAAGCGTTTTTTCTTCTTCTTAGTACTTTGCTTGGCCATACTCCATAGAATGTGGATATACTTGTTCACAACCAAAAAAAAAATATCCTAGATTTTTCAAGTCAAAGACCTCTTCTCATTAAATATTATTTTAATGCGAAATAAATGGAGTCCATAAATAACTCATTCACAAAAACAATGTTCTCATCTATTTATTACTCTTACTTCACTTCTGACTTCTCTACCAATAACGAAAAGTCTCTCTCTCTCTCTCTCTCTCTTAAAAAAAAATGGACAGTGTCGCACTCTTCTTCACCGGTGCTCTCGTAGCCGGCGGTATCTACTGGTTCCTCTGCGTCCTTGGACCAGCCGAGCGTAAAGGCAAACGAGCCTTGGATCTCTCCGGTGGCTCCATCTCCGCCGAGAAAGTTCAAGACAACTACAAACAGTACTGGTCCTTCTTCCGCCGTCCCAAAGAGATCGAAACCGCCGAGAAAGTCCCCGACTTCGTCGACACGTTCTACAACCTCGTCACCGACATCTACGAGTGGGGATGGGGACAGTCCTTCCACTTCTCCCCTTCCATACGAGGCAAATCCCACCGCGACGCCACGCGCCTTCACGAAGAGATGGCCGTGGATCTGATCCGAGTGAAACCGGGTCAAAAGATCCTCGACGTCGGGTGCGGCGTAGGAGGTCCCATGCGCGCGATTGCGTCTCACTCGCGAGCCAACGTGGTTGGGATCACGATCAACGAGTATCAGGTGAAGAGAGCGCGTGACCACAACAGGAAAGCGGGACTCGACGCGCTTTGCGAGGTCGTGTGTGGTAACTTCCTCCAGATGCCGTTCGATGATAACACTTTCGATGGCGCGTACTCGATAGAAGCCACGTGTCACGCGCCGAAGCTTGAAGAAGTCTACGCGGAGATCTACAGGGTGTTGAAACCTGGATCTCTCTACGTGTCGTACGAGTGGGTTACGACGGAGAAGTTCAACCCGGAGGATGAGGAACACGTGGAGGTCATCCAAGGGATCGAGAGAGGAGACGCGCTTCCTGGGCTTAGGGCTTACTCGGATATAGCCCAGACGGCGAAGAAAGTTGGGTTCGAAGTTGTGAAAGAGAAGGATCTGGCGGCTCCACCGGCTGGGCCGTGGTGGACTAGGCTTAAGATGGGCCGGATCGCTTACTGGAGGAACCACATTGTGGTTCAGGTTTTGTCTGCGATTGGAGTTGCGCCTAAAGGAACCGTTGATGTTCATGAGATGTTGTTTAAGACAGCTGATTTCTTGTCCAGAGGTGGCGAAACTGAGATTTTCTCTCCGATGCATATGATTCTCTGCCGGAAACCTATCTCTTAAAGAGAGAATCTTCCGATCTCAGTTTGTTTTTAGTTTTTCTTTTTAAGTTTATGGATTTTTAATTATGCTTGGTCAGTCAATGTACTCTTTTAGATTTAAAACCGTGTTTAATCTTAATTTGGTGTTACTGTTTTTTTCTTTTCCTGAATAAGTGAATCTGGGTATCGAATAATCTGCCGGAAGGTTAGCGCCGTCGAGTCACAGTGGATAGCACTTTTAAGTGTTGTTGTAGAAGTGATTACTGTTAGAAGGGTACTTTAGTAAACTAATGTACTTTGTAGTTAGGTGGCGATAGCGTGTGAGAGTAGTTGATCAGTGTGAGTCAGTGTCTGATTTTTGTTTGTGTTAATTAATTAATTTTAATTAAAGAAGGGAAGTGTGCGTGGCGGGACAAGATATCAAAATTAGCTTTTTTAGGTTTTCAGTTTGTCTCAAAGGCATTAGTGTGTTTGGAAGTAACTGGGAAGAGTGGAGACACGCGTGGTCGGATGCTTTGAAAATTATAGTATTTTGATTTGTCTTATACGTATTAAATTGTCATATACGTTTTATTTTTTCTTAATAGGAAAAAAGAGAATTCACGTGATTCTTTTTTTTTTTTTAAACATTCTTAGTTATGGATTTTTTTATGGTTCACCTCTTAGTTATGGTTAGATCTATAAAATATATTTTATAACAAAAGGCATTTCCCTTTTGTTTTTGCTCGATTTTGGCCAACTCACTGCACTGATCTCGTGTCTGATTGATAATTTTTTATACAGAAACAGCTTTGTCGCGATCGTATTCTTAGTTCCGGATCGTGATGATTCACGTCGAAAAGGACATGAGGGATATGTAAAGTAGATACCTGTGAAGATATAGATCGTGGTGTCACTATCGTCTTTATATAACGGTTCTTTGTGGCAAGATCTCGATTCTCCAACTTAAGGAGAAGTCAGGCCCACCTTTGCTTCCAGTTAATTATTTGGTTCAAAGTGTTTTTCAATACGTTTTAAGTTTATATGTTAGTTGAAGTATTAGGAACAAACATTAGTGTCTTGGGCTGATGGGCCACTTGCAATATTGTAGTTTGTTTTGTAATTTATTAAAGCCTTAGGCCTTTTCACAAACAAAATATAATCTTCTAACTACCATTGAAAATTCGTAATGACGTTATTATTGTAACATATAAACCAATGATCTGATTCGTTACAGTTAAGCATAATACAAATGGATTGTTGAATTCAACTTTACTAATGCAAATAAAAACATGTTTTAATTTATGTAGAATACCAGAGACTCTGGGCCGAAGTTGTATAAGCATTGATTATATGACCTCTGTACATTGTTTTTGGTAATTTTTAAGTTGAGTTAAACAACACCAACCTTTAGTTTTGTTTGTAACACACGTAGGCCGATGTTTCGCTTCTTAAACTCGATATATATATATCAGTATAAGTCTAGACTGAAAAATAAAAAACGTTTTGATCTATTCACAAGTATAATTATTTTGTTTGCTGGATATATCCACAAAATTCAGACCTAGTACGTAGAAACCGTGTTCACAGACACAAAAAACATGTATACATAGAATAGTAATTATTACATTAATAAGTAGCTTTAACTTGAAGTGGTTTTGGTTTCGGTCGATCTATGGTTCTTCTCTCCCACAAATTAACTTCACTCTTCTGTCTCGGACACAAACTACTCAACCCCTCTCGCTGAGTCATAGGCATTTTTAGTGAGCATGGAACCATCTTCTCTTCGTCATCAGAAGAGTAACCTCGGCGATGATCCAGTCGAGATTCTTCTTCTTGACGTTTCATCTCCACCCTCCAATCAAACCCACCAAGAGATTCCCTGCTGGTCGCGAACTTCTTCATTTTACCCAACGAAGGCGCCACAACCGCGTCCACCGCCACAACGGGATGTTCGACGACGGCGTCAGAGGCCGTGGAGGTGGGTTTTCTCAAAAGATTCCTTCCCGTTGAGAAGAGACATTTTAGTTTCGACCAAGTTCCTTTGCCTTCCTCTTTAACAAGAGAAGACGACGACGTTTTGAGATTCTCAGGACATTTCGACTTAGCGAGTTTGATCTGACCGATGCAGGAGACTTTAGGAGAAGTGGGTTCGGCGACAACAACGCCGTTACTCTTGGTTCTTCTCCTAGCTCTAGCTGACGTTGGAAGCAACGGTGTCATCGGACCGGAGAAGAAGTATCCTCTGTTCGCCGTAGAGATCGTACGTTGGTGACGGAAGTCTCTGACAGGACTAAACGGCGCCGCACTGTGACCAATTGATAAGGCTTTTTGAAGCATCATCGAGAGTTTCTTGGAGTTGGTGTTGTTGTTATTGGATGCTTTTTCCATTTATTCACAAAGAAAGAGGAGACAGAGGTTGTTTGGTTATATATGTTCTGTTGTGTCATGAAATTTCTAAGAAAGTGAGAATCAATCAGAGGTGAACAATTGAAACTGTCAGCGTTGATGACGTCACGGAAGAGGGTTTTGGTCAAAGCTTGAGCTAAACCGGACGGAGAAGACCTTAAATGTCATTATACAGTGTTGACGGGAAACCGGAGAAAGACATTTATGGCTTATAGTCTTACACGACCGACTTTGAACCGGTTTACACAAAATTAAATGCTGGTTCATAGGTTTCCTTATTGTTTAGGTTGTCTTCTTCTTCTTCTTCTTTCTAGAATTAATTTAATGGTTTATTTGACTTTCATTGGGATTATTATTATTAATCCCACATGTATTGTAGATTAGATCTAGAGGATAATAAGAAGCCACGTGATTTCCATGCTTGTTTATGGATGATTAGTTAAATAAAGTAATTAGCACATTGAACATGAACAGCTAAGTTAACCGATAAATTATTAGACTGAGAGCGACTTGCAAAGTGAACACTTGTCGTTTTGGCTTTTGGTCAATAAAAGACAAATGATGTTTAAATATAGGCCACATAGTACATAACATTTTCAAATAGTTGCCAGCACATCTGTATACCAATTTATTATCATTTTGACATCGAACGTCGATAAGTACTTCATAGGACTAAATGTTTGTTTTCTACACTTTTTCTCATTTCACAAGAGAGGTATCTATGTACACACAGGGCCGACGACCATAGATAGAGACAGCAGAACAAAAAATACATGCGCCTTAGCCTCTGAGTTTTAAATGGATTACTATTTATTAATTATCTAACCTTCAAATCATCCAGAAGCATATATAAAATGTTTGGCTTTCAACCTGTGACTCTTCCAAGCGTATATAAAATATTTGGCTTTCAAGTTAATGATTGTCCATGTGCTACACTTAAGCGAAGATCCAAAAGTCTACACAAAGAAGATATAATGGTAGGGGAGCTGGAGAGGGGTTAAACCATAGCCATGGACATCATTTATCCTCAAACCAAAGTACAGTGAAGCAGTTGTAGAAACTGATGTTATGATCTCTTCTTTGTCCAGAACAGCTTTGGAGGTTTGCTTCAGTGAATCATTAGTCATAGTTATAGATTGTGTTTCGTCTCTTTGATCTGCAAGAACCTATTTTATTTACCTTGGATTAATCACTAAAACTATATACATAGGCAAATCATTTGGGATTTTTACTATCAATTGTTGCAACAACATTTGCATTTCCTTAGAAAACTAAGAACATACTGTTTGATATATATTAAGATAAAGAAAGAGTACATTCATACTTCTTGACGCACGTTAACCAGTGTTGTGCACAAAACGAAGTAACACATAAAATTGCTTAAAAAATATTCTTAAATCTTGGAAAGTTCTGATTTAATCCATGGAGAGTTCTACAATGGCCGAGCAACGAGTCCCTTCTGAATCATCTTCTCCACCAACTCTTCATGCTTCTTCAACTGCCCAGCTCTCCTCAACTGAGCAAGAACCATCTCATACAAAGACAAGCTCGGCACCAAACACTTCTCTTCAACCATCTCTCTAAACAACTTATAAGCATTGTTCCAATGTCCCATCCCACAAAACATCGTAACCAAAAGCCTATAAGTATTCACATTCGGCTCAACTTCCTTCTCATCCATCTCCTTCTTCATCTTCAAAACCATATCAGTAGACTTCGACCCCGCAAACATCCTCATCAGTATGTTATAAGTCACAGTATTCGCCTCGCATTTCGTCTCTATCATCTTCGAATACATCCTATGTGCCCCATTCACGTCTCTCTTCTTCTCAATGCACCTAAAAATCGTATTGAAAGTCGAAGCATTCACCTCACACTTCCTCTTGATCATCGTGTTCAACACCTTCACCGCGTCATCAAGATTCTCATCTCTGCAATGAGTCTCGATAAAGAAATTGTAAGTGATCGTATCGGGCTCGCAACCTAGCTTCTTCATCTGGTTATACACCTGCAAAACCTTCTCCGTCCTCCCTGCCTTCACATGAACCCTCATCAAGTTATTAAAAGTAATCGCATTCGGAGCACACCCCGAATCAATCATATCCGCAAACACATCGTGGGCTCGACTTATCTGCCCGCATCTACAGAGAGCATCAATCACAATACTATAAGTATACACATTAGGCTCAACCCCAGCCACTCTCATCTCCTTGAACACTCTCTCAGCCTCAGTGATCTCGCCAGCACGACACCAACCACGAACAAGATTCGTGTAAACAATCACATCAGGCTCGAACCTATCTTTCAAGCTATCGAAAAACGACTGAGCCTCACTAGCTCGTCTCTTCCTAGACAAGATGCTAATGACAATAGAGAAGGCGATCTTATCAGGGGCACAACCGTAATCTTCCATACGGTTAAAGCAATGCACAGCCTCTGAAGCTAATCCGGCTCTCACGTAGCGTCGGATGAGAGCCGTGAAGGTCTCCATAGAGATCTCGACGTTTCTTGATTTCATGAGGTCGATTAGGCGCCACGCGAGGTCGAAATGTCGGACCTTTCCGGCGAGATCGATCATTTCGTTGTAAGGGAGAGGGGATCGATGGTCGGTGTATTGGGATTGTGAAGTGGCCCAGTTGAAGAAGGATAGGGTTTGGTGGAGGGGGATGCCGTGGCGGACGGAGGCGGAGGTCTTTATCACGGATTGGACGACGGAGGGGGAGATTGTGGTGGGGATTTGGGAGAAGTCGAGGGAGAGGGAAGGGAGGGTGAAGGTGGGGGTTAGGACGGCGTCGTTTGGGGGGTTTGTTGGTGGGTTTTTGCGGTAGTGGTCTTTGATGATTGAGTGGAGCTTTTCTACGGTTTGTATATCTTCTGGAGTTAAGGTAGGAGAGACAGTGACGGCGGCGGCGGTGGATTCGTCGTTTTCGTGGTCATTGTGTAGAGAAGTGGTGAAGGGTTTGGGTGAAAGAGGAGAGATGGAGTAAAGGGTTCGAGGAAGATGGAGTTTTGATCGTATTAACGCCATTGATGGGGAGATTTCTCAATTCTCAGAACGCAGAGTGAGGCGTTGTTTGGTGACGGAAATGAGTAAACTCTCAGAAGGTCAAATCTGCTTTAGCTAGCTGAAGCGGCGTCGTTTTTGCTGCTTAAACCCTATTGATTATTTTTTCTCGAGTGGTAGTTTTGTAATTTTCCTACCTTTGGTTTGCTTCGCTTCCACCTAGTAAACCGATTATTCAAATTATTGTTTGGTTTAATTCGTTAATTGTCTCTTACGTAACAGAAAAGTTACACAGCTTCATATTCTTCTCTTTACCTTCATCTTCTTCGTGAACACTGACGTATACTTATATTATTGATGATTAAATTATGTATATTTTACAAGCTTTTGGAATGAATCACATTATTTAACAAGGAAACTTTCAGACAAATTAATACTAAATATAGATGCTGAAAGTTGTAGCTGTCGCTAATCGTTGTAATAGCCAGTTATAGCCAAAGCCAACGACTACATAATGTACGGAACTAACCTTTAGTAATGTCATTATCGTAACCGTGTCATTGATCTTTCATATTGTAACCATGTGTTCTCGAATAAAACTCAACTAACGATATAAGAATACCTCAATTCAGAATTCTTGAGAAAGTTACTATAAGTTTGTTAACACGACATCCAACTAAGGATATGTTCAGTACATAGGAACACAGTCGTTTACACGTATTATATGATGCATGGAGCTAAAGATTATGTGAGTCAGTCACTTGGCTGAATGGAATGATGCTTATTGTTGCTTTTAGTCATTTTGAGGTCTATAAGAAGCTTGACCATGCCGATTCCTGACTCGCATTTTGCAAGGAGAAATATACTCTCTTTATTATTAAAAAAATAAACATTTGATAGTTTCAAACCTATATTACAAACAAATATAAAAAAATAAAGGCATCAAGAATCCTAATGGACTAATTAAAAAAAGGAAAGACTCTTTCTAGTGCTTAATTCTTTGGAAATTTCACCTGACATTCTCTGAGAAAAAAATCCTTACAACACACGCTTAAGCTCTCTTCTCCATCTAATTCATAGTCTTGACTAGTATATATAAGTCCTAACCCAACATTAATTCTATAATCGTAGAGCATTGTGTATACAATATACCTGAACATATAACCTTTTTGTTGTTATATTTAACTATTATTCGAAAAACCTCAGAAAAATAGAAAAAAAAAAAACAATCACTGGGGTCTTGTCAAATATTACCGTCGGCACTGAGGCCGGCGAAGGAGAGAAGAACAGAGAAGCACGTGGTATCGTTAAAGGATGTGATCCCCTTCTGTTATCCAGCTGGGACCCCGACACCTCCTTTCGAGCATATGCCTAAGTCGTTACAACGTCGTTACGTCAAGGCTAAAGAGCCTCTCTTTGATCCAGAGACGTTCAAGCCTATATACTGGCAGGAAGTGCCTTTTGATGTACAAGAAGATCACGATAAGGGACATGATCATGGATGTTTGTTTTTCTTAGAGATAAGCTTTCGGAGAATGATCGATAAGTGGTTTGGTGCTCTTTTTGGATTGACCAAGTTTGATGAGTTTCATTATTGAAGTATTCTTTTTTTTTTTGTTGGTGAGAAGATTTGTTTGTTTGTTTGCTGATGAGAAGATTGAAACACAAACAAACATGAGTTTCTTTCTTTATTGGGATGACTTGAGTTGAGAGAGTACGATAATGTGTTTTTTTTTTTTTGTAAGTGTTTGATTGTATTATGAGGAGTATGTTGATCTGTTGTTACTTCGAAGTACGCACGTCCTTTGTGTTCAAGGCTTAAATAGGCCCGTATATTCGTATAGGTAAGCCCATTTAAATAATCTCAAAAGCCCAAATATTTCTGCTGATTTTTCTTTTCTGAAATTTTAAATTTATTTTTTGCTAAACCGAATAATGACGTTACTTGTAATTTGTAAACGTTCCGTTCACGTATTGACTTTCTCGTTCTCCAACCCTCACAATGATTTTTGGGATTCATCACATTTATAGTTTTTTTTACCATTTTTACATGTAATAAAAGTAACGACTGTCATTACATTACCAGATTTTGTAGTTATCTCAATTTACTTTAGCTTAAAAATTATTACGATTTTTTTTTTTGTTTTTGTTTGTAAATGAAAATTATTACGATTTGATACAGACCATATTTAAATGCCTAAGATTTTAGAAAATTAAAATACGGCTTCCCAATATCGATCTCATCCAAAAAAACTATAAACGGAAAACAATCTACAACAGTCTGGAAAATCTATACTAATTAAAAATACATCATCTATTTAAGGAAATAGATTTATGTTATTAAATAGAGAAGAATGTCATATGTTTAGTCAAAGATGATACTTTTATCCACTATGTATATTTAGCCCATTGGTTGGTTTATGCGTAGAAAAATAAAAGGGAAAACGGCCGATTAATACCTCAACTAGGGTCATATTTCCTTATCAATACCCAAACTATTTTATTGTGCATATTTGTATCTCAACTTATAAAAATTTGAAATTGATACCTGAACTTATAAAAAACGGCTTATTCATACCTGCGACCGACAGCGTGTCAGTAACATGCTGAGGTGGACCGGTTCGTGGATGAATCATCCTATTCTAACCAAAACGACGTCGTTTTGAGTTAGGAAAAAAAGAACACTTACCGCGGATCGAACCGGGGTTCAGCACACATGCAATGCATGCATTAACCGCTTATGCTAGTGGAGAATTATTGTTTCTTTACAAAAACAAAATCATATAACTAGATTTTTAATACTAATTTCTAACAAATAGATTTCTAATACTAATTTTTAATAAGTAGATTTCTAATATTAATTTCAACAAGTTATATTTATATTAAATAAAATTATTTGATATAATATTTTTCAAACATTTGATATAAGTTTAATTTATTACTATAGTTTTAAAATGACAAAACAATTACATAAATATATATTATTAGAAAAATATAAAATAATCAGATTATTAAAGATATGAAATAAAAAATTATTTTTTTCTTTAAATATTAAAATATTTAATACTATTAAAATTAATATTGCTTTGACTGAATAATAAATGTAAGAATATATAACACACTTTTAACAATAATAAGTAATTCAAAAGATAAATTTAAAATTTAACACAATAATAGAAAACATATCGTTAATATATATATATAACCAAATTAAGTTATGCTTATTTATAAAATAAATTCTTATTTCAAATTTGAGATTTTTTTTGGTTATTTAACCTTTGTTGGTGTTGATGAAAAAAAGAGGAAGATAATCGCTAATTTAAAAGGTAATATAGTTGTTTTTACAAACAATAACGAGATTTTTATACTAGCACAAGTGGTTAATGATGTGCTCTTTATTTAAGAGAGACCCGGGTTCGATCCTTCATCTGCGCATATTTTTTTTACTAGTTGAAACGGCGTCGTTTAGCATTTCCCAAATAAATATTACCGGTTACCTGACATGTTATCGGTCGCAGGTACGTAAAAGCCGTTTTTTATTAGTTCAGGTACCGATTTCAAATTTTTATTAGATCAGGTACAAATATGCACAGTCAAATAGTTTGGGTACTGATAAGGCAATATGACCCTAGTTGAGGTACTAATCGGCCATTTTTCCAAAAATAAAACGTTGTGCCGAGAAAAAACCAATTCCAGCTGGAATTACGTAATCATCCGCATCTATCAACGACCGACCATCGTATAATGAAGGGTACAAATGTCATTTCAATGTTTTTTTTTGTAAAGACACGCGGTGTTAGAACATAGATAGAAAATAAAGAAAGGAAGAAGAGTTATAACTTATAAGTGAAATAAATTTTGATCATTTATATTTTTATTTTTGTTTCTGCATCTCATTCTCAGGGGTTTTGTGATTCTCTTCTCCGATCGATTTCTATCTCTCTTTCCTTTGTTTCTGGTGGATCTTTGGCGGTGATGGCGAAGCTGAGACAGTCGCAGAGATTATTACAGGCGAGGAAATGGTCGACGTTGATGCTGGTTCTGTTTATGCTTTTCATGTTAACGATTGTTCTCTTGATGCTTTTGGCTTTTGGGGTTTTCTCTCTTCCCATTAATAACAATGACGATTCTTCTCCCATGGATCTCTCTTATTTTCGACGAGCTGCTACTGAGAGGTATGTGTGTCGTGTCCGAACTCTTGATCTGCCTGAGATTTTTTTTGGGCGGAATATTTTTGATTCAGATTGTTTTTCATTACATCTCGAGTTTTTAGAAGTGAGGAGGGACTTGGGAAGAGAGGAGATCAGTGGACTGAAGTGCTCTCTTGGGAACCTAGAGCTTTCGTCTACCACAACTTTTTGGTTTGTCTTCTTATTTCAAACGAAACTCTTACATTGAATGTTTTAGTGTCTGTTTCTGTTATGTCGGAACTGATGCATGTCTGAACGAAAAATAGAATCTTGATTTATTCTTATTAATATACGTTGTTGATTTGACCAGTCGAAGGAAGAATGTGAGTATTTAATCAGTCTTGCCAAACCACATATGGTGAAGTCAACTGTTGTAGATAGCCAAACCGGGAAAAGCAAAGATAGCAGGTTCGCTTTCCCTTTCTTTCTTTCTCCATGTATGATAATGATGATGATGCTTATGTCTGATGGAAGTAAAAAGGAAGACTTTTTAATCCACGAGCATTGTGTATTGTTCAGGGTGCGAACAAGCTCAGGGACTTTCCTTAGGAGAGGAAGGGACAAAATAATCAAGACAATTGAGAAAAGAATTGCAGATTACACCTTTATTCCAGCAGGTATGGGTGACTTCTCAAGGATCAATTGAAGTTTGGTCTTTCATTTTCTCTCGAGATTTTTGATCACACATACACGCATTTGTTATATATCTAATCTAAGTAGTGTCAAAATGAGAATATCAACTTTCTCATGCATGATCGATTGTGCTTAAGATGATTCTGGAATTTGCAGATCATGGAGAAGGACTTCAAGTGCTTCACTACGAAGAAGGGCAAAAGTATGAACCACACTATGATTACTTTGTTGACGAGTTCAACACTAAAAATGGAGGTCAACGGATGGCTACCATGCTCATGTATCTGTAAGATCTTCTAGCTGTATTCTTCTTATAGCTTCCAGCCAAGTTCAAGTATTACCAATCATGTCTTCTTTATCTTATACAAGAGAAAAAACTCTTAATCCTATACAGGTCGGATGTTGAAGAAGGCGGTGAAACGGTGTTTCCTGCTGCCAATATGAACTTTAGTTCTGTACCATGGTACAATGAGCTCTCTGAGTGTGGGAAAAAGGGACTTTCCGTAAAGCCGAGAATGGGTGATGCGTTACTCTTCTGGAGCATGAGGCCCGATGCTACACTAGATCCGTCAAGCTTGCATGGTATCATTATAACCATATAAAACCCATGTAAACTTGCTTTTTAACGATACCATTCGAGTGTGGAGTTGATAATATATGTCCTCATTGATTCTAGGTGGATGTCCTGTGATTAGAGGGAACAAGTGGTCATCTACCAAATGGATGCATGTCGGCGAGTACAAAATCTAGTGTCTTTGATTTGCTGGTAACGCTTCATTCGCCCATAAGTATCAAACAAAATTTTGTCCATTATGTTCGTATAACATAAAGCACCTCGTGCTCGCTCTTGGTTCTTACATTATTTTTTTTTGTTGGGCAGGACAGTATACTGGTTCTTAGATGGTGTCGGAACCAAAAATTGGAGAGAGAGTTATGTTTGTTTGATTTTGTTTTACATGCGGCTCAGTGTAGTGGTCAGTACCATTCGTTGCTTTGATGGGATTCAGAGGTTCATATGAATACCAAATGAGAGGGAGTTTGTTAGATTACATTAGGAAGGCTTAGAGAGACATTATTGTTGCTCATTGAGTAGATGTTTGTGAATTAGTTATTAACATTATTCAAATAAAAAAGGTGTCATCTTCATATATAAGATGAACTGTTTATATTCATTCATACACCCAAATGATCAAAGGGCCTTGTGATTTAGATTGTGTTAATGACTCGTTTTTGGAGGACTTTGTGAGCACGACAATCATTTCTTTATATTATATCCAGAGAACTGAGCAACTATAAAAAAATATGTAACATATTGCAGAGACTATTCCAGCATAGATGTAATAAAAGTCTGAACGAATAGATTATTACACAACAACAAAAAGACATTATTCACCAGCTTGTAAGGCATAGAAGGCTTATAAATAGCGTGTTTTCGTGTGTAGTTTTCATACACAAACCTTTATTACACAGATGAAAAAACAAACGAATAATCCAAATATCACAATTCTCTTGAGTTTTTGTGTGTTTCGTTTTCTCTCAACATGATTCAAGTTCCAAAATAAAACGAGGATGGAGCAAATATAGAGGTTGTTTAAAAGGCTTAACTTGTGGCATCGCGGCTGTAGAACTGATCAAGTGTTTTGGCAGGAATACGGTGAAGCAGCTCACGCGGGAAGATACGGAGCAGTGTCCATGCCAAATCAAGTGACTGGAAGATGTTTCTTGTGTCGTATGCTCCTTGCATCACAAACTTCCTTTCAAACTTGTCCAGGAACTCTAGGTATAGCTGCAAAACCACAACATAAGAAGCCATCGTCATGAGTAATTATTGTTGTGAGTATTGATATGAACATGAATGTGACTGTGTAAAGAAAGGTACCAGATCCTCAGAAGAAAGAGCTTCTTCTCCAACGACAGCTTTCATGGCTTGAACATCCTTCCCGATTGCATAGTTTGCGTAGAGCTGAAAATTGATACATGATATTGAGATTAGGTCTGATGGTACTAAATGAACATGCGAGTTACTTTAGAAGAGTAAGATCCTATAGATAGCGAACCTGGTTGGACACATCAGAATGGTCACGACGAGTCATTCCCTCACCAATAGCACTCTGCAAAATTGGACGATGGTTAAGATAATAAGTTATAGTATGTTTCAACTCTGCGAATCTATACGTAATGCAATGGCTTGGCTACCTTCATCAATCGAGAAAGTGATGGAAGCACGTTAATGGGTGGATATATCTGTTTCAGGGAAGAACCAGAAAAAAGTCAGAGATCCTTGTATATGGATGAGAAGCATGTGTATTAGGGAAAAATAATGACAGATATGCAAAATGTGTAAAAGCATATCGCACCTGTCTGTTGTGAAGTTGCCTGTCAATATATATTTGACCCTCGGTAATGTAACCAGTAAGATCCGGAGTAGGGTGAGTGATGTCTGAGTATTACAACAAGAGATTTATGAGATTTGTTTAACTAGAAATAAGAGAATCGAAGAATGATATGATTGTTTTACCATCATTGGGCATAGTCAGGATAGGGATTTGGGTGATGGAACCCTTTCTTCCTTCAATACGCCCTGCACGCTCATAAATGGTTGCAAGATCTGTATACATATATCCTGGATACCCACGTCTTCCGGGTACTTCTTCTCGAGCAGCAGAGACCTACAGTTTATCAAAATATGTCAAAGATAGACTTGAGAAAACATATTCGTGCTGTTGTCCAAAATAAAATATAAAATATATGCTGGTTGATGTGTGTGAAACCTAAATCAAGTTATGAAACATGGGACAAAACACAGAGACAAATGAAAAGCATTTTACCTCACGAAGAGCATCTGCATAAGAACTCATGTCTGTCAATATAACAAGCACATGCTTCCCACATTCATAAGCCAAATACTCTGCGGTTGTCAGGGCAATTCGAGGAGTAATAATTCTCTCGATGGTCGGGTCATTTGCCTGTTGGAGTGGAATGCATAATAAATGTCAATACATCGTTGGTATAATACAATAGTACCATCAACCATGTACGATACAGCAAGAAGCATAGAAATCACAAGAAGTTACCAGGTTCAGGAAAAGGGTAACCCTTTCCATAGATCCATTTTCTTCAAAATCACGCTTGAAGAACTGAGCTGTCTCCATGTTGACACCCATAGCTGCGAAGACAATTGCAAAATTGTCCTCTCCATGATCCTGGACAAACACAAGGCAAGAGATTGAAGGGTTTCACAATGCAAACCAAACAATCAGAGACTGAAATTACAAAGTAGGATACTTCGGTTGTCGCAGAAGTATGCTTAAAAAGTCAATGGTATTACAAAATATAGCCCTCTACATGTCACACAGATTCGAAGAGATGTTTAAATCCTTCTACATTAGTTAGAAAGTGAATGTGTGCACATACACACTTACACTTCAGCATGATCCTTCAAACTTAAAAGTATTTTAGTGGTGGTCAATGGGGCATAGAATTACCTCAATTAGGTTCTCAGTCTTTTCCAACCGCTTAACAAGACCAGCCTGACGACAAATCTGAGCAGCAATTTCGTTGTGGGGTAGACCAGCAGCAGAGAAAAGAGGAATTTTCTGTCCACGAGCGATAGAGTTCATGACATCAATGGTAGAAATCCCAGTTTGAATCATCTCTTCAGGGTAGGTTCTTTCACTGGGGTTGATGGAGCTTCCTATAAACAGTATTGACCGACACAATTAAAACAACAAAAAAACTATGGCTTGAGAGATCACAGAAAATAAACACTCACCAGAGATATCAAGGTATGCTTCTGGCAAAATAGGAGGGCCATTATCAATTGGCTTTCCCGAGCCGTTAAATATGCGTCCAAGCATGTCTTGTGATACAGGGGTCTTCAAAACCTTAAACACATACCATGAAGAGAAATGTCAAAACAAAAAAATTATAGCAGTCCCACTTTTAAAAAGCTGCCAACCATTTAACAAATCAACTTAAATTGAGTGAAGAAGGCTTCTGATAAATACCTCTCCAGTGAATTGGACGGTGGTAAATTTGTTGTCAATTCCAGATGTTCCTTCAAAAACCTGAAACCAATAGATGAATAAGTCATTTGAGGACATCAGAAACATGTACAGCCTGTGCTTTAGTGTAATGCAGAATGCAAGCTAGAGTAACACAGAAGAATCATGAACCTGGACAACAGCTTTCTCGCCATCAACCTCCAAGACCTGACCACGTCTCATAGATCCATCTCCTAGGCGAATATTAACAATCTCCTGGTACTTTGGACCCTGGTACATTATGAATGTTTAGAGCCAGTAAGTATTCCTGAAAAGGAACGATGACAAGCTTTTCTCTTTAAAAATGTTTATACCTTCACTTTTTCAAGGATGACCAAGGGTCCCGCAACACCAGAGACAGTTCTGTACTCTACACAATTCAAAAGATTCTCAAATCAGTCTCTCACAAAAACAAGACGTAACATTAGCTACAGAAGACGATCGATATGTGATGAACGAAGAAAGCCATCTAGATCATCCGTAAGTCAACCCGTTATAGAGAATATGTGATCTAAGATCGGAATCTACAGATCAAAATCAAATCAACATACCCATTCCGATCTCGAGAGCTCCTTCATCCATGTCGATACCAGCAGCCACCATTGTCACAGATCGAAAACAAACCGCTCCACAATCCCTGTGAATAAAACGCGAGGCGGGAACAGATCGATATCAAAAATGAAACCAAATCGATCCGATCATAAACATTCGAGTCCGTGAAAGTGAGGAAGAGGATGATATCGAAGAGTGATGAAAGATCTGATGAACAGATCACGTACCTGGAACGAATCGATTCAAGCAGCGAGAAAGAGAGATTGAGAGAGAGAAAACTGTGATGGTGTGGCTCTCTGTGAAAACGTGGTTGGATGATATCTGATATATATTTATTATTTTCTAGAAAATCAAAATTATTATTTTTCTGAGCGATAAGTTTTTGTCCTTTTTGGGAGATATTTCATTAAAATTTTTTGAAGAAAAAAAAGAGAAGCGCCCACCGTGGTACTCGAACCCACGACCACAAGGTTAAGAGCCTTGCGCTCTACCAACTGAGCTAGACGGGCTATGTTGTTGTAACTCATTAAATATATTACATATAGGTTGGTTGTATTTATTTGTCTGTGAGCAACACTTTAATATATCCTTCCTTGTAAACCTTACGATGAGTTATTTAAACAAGAGCCAAGCTGCCCTATGTGTAGTAGACACATTATGAACCAAAGTTTTGAAAGTATCATGCACTATACCTTCTGTAGGTTTATCATTCATAAGCTATTCCTATTCGTATCTCTAACATTATCATGATCCAAAATCTTTTATAGTAAAAAAACCCATTAAAAATGTCACCAGAAATCTCCACAAGAACAAACACCATCTTTGAAGTGATGAAACCTATTCGTATCTCTAACGAATATCTCTCTACCTGCGTAACCCGATATAAATTTAATGACTGTGTGGCAATCTCCGCATATCCTAAGGTTCTTTATGACCTGAAGTGGTGTACCCTCTGGTGTGTTCAGAAGACCAAACACTACTGCTAGTTTCTCGCTGTGTCCCCATAATATCTGCTCTTGCTCTTGCTCCTCCACATCTTGCAGAGCGAAATCCAAATTTGGGAGATGACCTGACTTCCTCATCTCTTTGCTAATCTCATCCATCTTCTCTGTTATTTGATCCATCTGCGGATGCGACTTGTCACCAGCAAGAAGCGTGTACACTTTGTTCTTCACTTGAATCCAGCTGCATCCCGGGTTCTTCTTCAGCCCCAGGCTCTCCATCTTGTTTCTAATACTGTCTACTTCTTCCCACATGCCTTTAGCTGCGTAGATATTGGACAAGAGAACGTAACTCCCTGGGTTTTCGGGTTCTAGACCGAAAAGTTTCTCTGCTGCGATCTCAGCTAAGTCTACATTGTTTTGAAGCCTGCAAGAGTTTAGCAAAGCTCCCCAGACGCAGGAGTCTGGTTCCAAAGGCATCTCCTGTATCAAATCATATGCTTCTTGCAACTTCCCTGCGCGTCCAAGAAGGCTCACCATGCAAGAATAATGTTCCAACCTCGGTTTAATCCCATATTCATCAGTCATCATGGCGAAATATTTCCACCCTTCATCTGTTAAACCTACTTGGCTACACGCTGATAATAAGCTTGTAAAGCTGATGAAATCAGGTTTTAACCTGGTTCTCACAAGAGATTCAAATATACTCATAACTTCCTTGGCCTTCCCGTGCATGGAGTATCCACTCATTAAAGAATTCCAGCATACTAAGTTTCTCGTGGGCATCATATCAAAGACAATCTGAGACATTTTGATTCTTCCACATTTGGCATACATGTCAATCAGAGCGCTCCCTACATGAACATCATCCAAAAGGTGCACCCGAACAGCAAATGCATGAGCCGATCTCCCATGAACCAAAGCTGCTATGTTTCCACAAGCTGGAAGCATTGAAGGGATTGTTACACGGTTTGGCTTCACTCCAGCAACCTGCATCTCTCTAAACAGTTCCAACGCTTCAATATCTTTCCCATTCTGTGTACATCCAGCTATGATTGACGTCCATGACACGACATTTAGCTCCATCTTTTGCTCCTTGAATAACGCAAACATCTCAAGCGCCTTGTCAATAAGACCATTTCGCGACAGCCCTGTAATACATGCATTGCAAACCCCAGTCTCCATCAGCTCAAACTGTTCAAAAAGTTTTATAATTCCATAGACATTACCAGACTTCCCATACATATCAATCATCGCACTAATAACACATTTATCCTTCATCAAACCCTGTTTAATCACATACCCATGAATCTGCCTCCCTATATCCAGTCTCTCCGAGTCTCCAACCGAAGGAAGAACACTTGAAACAGCAATCTCATCAGGTAGAAAACCCAAATGATGCATCTTCTGGAACATCACCATTGCTTCCTTATGATACCCGCTACGATTAAACCCACTAAGAATCCCATTCCAAGACACGACATTTGGTTCAATCCCCGAACTTTCCATCTCAGAGAGAACATGAGCCACCTCTTCTAAACAACCCTTTCTTGCATACCCACAAAGCAAAGCACTACAAGTCACAACATCTTTCTCACGCATTCTATCGAACACTTTGCGTGCATCACCCATCTTACCACATTTCATATACATATGAAACAAAGAGCCCTGAACGAACCCATCCCCATCCAACCCCAACGCACACGCTACACAATGAATCTGCTTACCAGCTTTCAAAGCCGATAATTCAGCGCAGACTTTGTACAAATTGGGAAGAACATGGGTATCTGGAATCAACCCACTAGAGAACATCCGAGAAAACACGCCGAGAGATTGAGAGTAAAGCTTGGCCTTGGTCAACGCGTAGATGAGAGACGAGAAAGAGTAGACGTTTGGATCCGGAAGCGATTCCAAGATGAGATTCGCTTCGTCGAAGCAGTTATAGTTCGAGTAGGAAGCGATGAGCTTTGCGGAGATGTAGCCATCGTTATGGGCTCCGGATTTGAGTAAATGCGCATGAGCTTGTGTAGTCTTTGATAGAGAAGAATACCAACAAGATGGAGAAGATTCTAAGAATCCAAGGATCGTTTGAGGGATCTTCTCTATCAGTGGAAGAACTTGTTTTGTCATTGCTTTGACACGAAAAAAAAAAAGAAACTTTCCCGCTTAACATTAAGCACTTTATAATTATAAATCGTCCACGTCACCATAATCAATCAACGGCTAGAGATGAAAGCTTAGGTCTCACTTGACTTCCAAGGATCCTGGCCGTTGATTTTATCTTCTCCGTGAGTTTTTTTTAATCCTCTAATAATGTATGACACGTCACCATAACTGAAATTCAACGGCTGAAAGTTGAAGACTGGGTCTCACTTAGCTTCCGAGGAATCGTGGCCGTTGATTACTTCTTCTCCGTGTCTCCGTCGTGAGTTCTTAATTTCAATCGATCCAAAGAGAGAGGCAGAGAGCGAAAATGATTCGAACGGCTTTATTGTTCGTCGCTATACTCGTCGGGACAAGCGTACAAGCGCAGCAACTACCTCCACAAAGACGCGATGGATTTGTGTATCCACCGGGTCGGAAGATCGAACCGGATACGATATTTATCGAAGCGTATTTTGACCCGGTTTGCCCCGATTGCAGAGACGCTTGGGAACCGCTAAAGCTAGCGGTTGATCAATATGGATCTCGCGTTGCTCTTGTTCTTCACCTCATCCCTTTACCGTCAGTGTTTTGATTTTCTCCTTATGCAAAAATGTTTCGTAATAATGTGATTTGACGTTTATGTTTGGGATCATGCAGGTTCCATGACAATGCGTTTGTAGTATCTCGGGCGTTACACATTGTCGATACCTTAAACGCTAATGCCACGTTCAGTTTCCTGGAAGGGATCTTCAAGCACCAGGTTCGATTAGTGTATTTAAAAATCCAAACTTCGCATGTATTAAACAGAGGAAGTTTTATATCTGCGGTTCTGTTTCGCTGTGGTGTAATGAAGACTTTGTCTATGATGATTACTTACGGTTTGGTTGATATTGTTTTAACAGGCATTGTTCTACAACTCGCAAACACAATTCATGTCAAGACCTGCAGTTGTAGACAAATTGGTCAAACTTGGGACAGTTACATTAGGTAGCTCATTTCATTATCCTCTTAAATCTGGCTTCCGCAACTCAAAATCTGATCTTGCCACTAGGGTTTCCTTCAAGGTGATCCCTTCTCTCTAGTCAATATTTTAGTTTGCTGACATGCAGTAGAAGCTTGAGCTCTAGTAGCTTGCCTTACTTTCTGTTGTTACTCATTCTAGCTTTCATAATATGTTTTGTCCACTCCATAGATTGTTTTGCCATTGTTCTGAATTGCAGTATAGCGTTTCAAGAGGAGTTTCCTCAACACCAACCTTCTATGTGAATGGGTTCGAGCTGCCCGATGCTGGTTCTCCTATAGATTTTGAAGGATGGAAAAACACCATTGATCCTCTTGTTAAACCAGGAGAAGCAAAGATAAAGGACAATTTCCTTTCATTCCTCACGCAGCCATCTTATTAGTAGTGTTTTTTTCTGATGTCTCAAACTCAGACATAATGTACTAGACATATTTAACTCTCCACAATTTGTATGTAAAGAAATCATCTGAACTGCAAAGAAGCATAAGATCATGCATGTTCACAATTTTCAGTTACATGTTCAGTTTCTTATAGGCATTTTAATTTTTGACCAAAACTTTAAGAAATGGTAAGTAGTTCTCATTTTTTTTATCAAGTATGCGTAGTAAAATAGAGGTAATCAATTGTATTTAAGTAATGACATGCGACTAGGCTTGAATGCAATGGTTTGTAGATTTATATTTGTTTTCCTTTCGGGATCTCATTTTGTATAGTGAAAGTCACTTATACAGTACATAGAGATGATGACATATGAATCATGTGATTATGTCATGAAGAGCCAGATTTTTTGCTTCTTTTTTGCCATTAAAAGTAAGATGTGGGGTTTGTCAAACGACTTTATTAATATCTTTGTATGAAGAAGTACAAAAGTTCATTTATAGACTTCTATAGCCCACAGACAACCACCATTTTGTTGACCGCTTCCTGCTCCTTTTTGTCTAGTTGGATAATCTTCCAGGAAAACCATGCACTTCACCACGAATATTAAGCTTGACCATTCTAACAAACTGGTCGACCGGTACCGGAACAGGTGAAGTAAACCGAAAAAGTTGTAGGAATACGATTTGGGATATTCGTTTGTTAACTGGATTATTATTTGTGAATAAAATATTAATAAGAACATTTAATTCACCGATATCTCGTGTGCACAATAATTTGAAACATGTAAGGATTTTTTTCGGGGTAAATACGGTGGTAGGATTATTAAATAAACTAGTAGTCATTAATTTCATTTTATACTAATACGCAAAAATTGAATCTAATCAAATGAGAAGTTCATTATATATCATGCGTGATGCTAAAGAGAACCAAAACTGATGAAACTAATGTCTTATCTCGGTTTGGTTTGAACCGGTTTAAACTGAAAATCTACAAACCGGAAGTCCATTAGGGCAGTTCACTGGTGCGGCTGTTATATATGAGCGGGCGCCTTGTACAAAACCGCTCTAATTCCTTGCTTATCCGAATCTTCTAGGGTTTCTAAGGATCTAACCCCAACACTCTCACAAGGTAAAGCATTCAATCGATTCGTGAGGATTATAAGAACAACCTGATTCGAATCAGTATTATCTATACAAACCTTCGTGAAAGATTTTGTTTTTTTGAGAAGAGCTCTTCTGATTTTTTTTTGTGGTGTTGTTCAGATGGACATGTATGAGCGAGTCGCAAAGCCGAAGGATGAGACTCCGATTGCTGAGAACGAGATTCGTATCACCAGTACCGGTAGGGCGCGAAACTGCATCACCTATGCTATGGCTCTTCTTCAGGTATTGTGTGCTCTTCGGTGAATCTGAGTTACGTTTGTGTTTGATTCAGTTTCTTCTATGGTTTTATGATTTATTCATACAGTTAAATAACATTTATGTTCTTACATTTCTTGTCTGATTCAGTGGAAAATCGAAACATGAATTTATGTCCGAAAGAGCAAGTGATTTGTTTAATTGTGTCTTAACTTTGGGCTTATGTAATATTCATACCTTTTAAGTCTATGGTGTGGTTAGGTTATTACAGTGATTCTGTCAATAAATATATCATTGTGTAGTCTTGTGTTTGATTTCGATTTTTATTACAAAACTTGTCCTGCTTGCGTCTGAACGGATTTGTTTAATATAATATAGGAGAAAGGATCGGATGAAGTTATTTTCAAGGCAATGGGAAGAGCTATCAACAAGACTGTGAACATTGCTGAGTTGATTAAGGTATTTTTTTGGTGGTTTTGTCTTGTCATGCTAACGGAAAGGGGGGGGGTCTAGTGTATCTGAACATTTTTCTCGTAATCTTTATTGCAGAGAAGGATTCCTGGTCTTCACCAGCACACATCTATTGGATCCACGGACATAACAGATACCTGGGAACCTAAAGAGGAAGGCCTTCTTCCGTAAGTTGTTTGACATTTTTTATTTGTGCTAGGACTTGTATTACAATGCTGTGCTCTTAATCTTGTTATCTTATCTCTGAAGAATTGAGACGACAAGGCATGTGTCGTTGATCACTATAACACTTTCGAAGAAGGAGCTGAACACATCCTCTGTTGGGTGAGTTTTTTCATTTCTTTTGTTTATACTGTTTTCTAGAGAGGCACACCTGTCTCTAAATTATGCTAATGATAACTTACTAAATGATATTGCAGGTACCAGCCTCCGATTCCTATTGAGATGGTGAAGCCATTAGCTGAGATTGATTACGAAGGCCAAGGTATTTACAGCCTCTCTTTAAATGAATGTCTTCAAGCTCCATACTTCTTGCCTCTTTTTATAACTTTATCATGTTTTAGATGGATCACCAAGAGGTAGAGGAAGGGGAAATGGAAGAGGGGGCAGAGGTAGGATTGCTTTTGTAATTTCCTTTCCAAAAAAAATTGTTTCACTTTCATCTTTACTGTAGACAAGGGTTCCTATTTTGTGGATTGATTGTGTTTTCTTTTGTTAGGGGATGGATATGTGAACGTTGAATATGATGATGGAGGTATGGAACCTGAGCGGCCATCTGGTAGAGGAAGAGGAGGGCGCGGGAGAGGTGGAAGACGTGGTGGTCGTGGGAGAGGAGGTAACAATGGTCCTCCACCATACTATGAAGCTCAACAAGATGGAGGAGACTATGGAAACAATGCTCCTCCTCCACAGTATCATGAGTATGATGATGGAGGTATGGAGCCTGAGCGGTCCTCTGGTAGAGGAAGAGGAGGGCGCGGGAGAGGAGGACGACGTGGTGGTGGTCGTGGAAGAGGAGGTTACAATGGTCCTCAACCATACTATGAAGCTCAACAACATGGAGGCGACTATGGATACAATCCTGCTCCTCCTCAACAGGATTATGGATATGATGCGCCTCAGGGCCGGGGTACGATGATGTCTCAATACATTATATTGTTAACCAGTACTGGCTTGAGTTTTTAATGTGAGAATTTTGTTGGAACAGGAGGTGGCCGTGGAAGGGGAGGTCGTGGAAGAGGAGGTCGTGGTGGGTTCAACAGATCAAACGGACCGCCGATTCAGGCAGCTGCTTAAGTGACTTTGTTCTTTTCCTTCATTCTCCACCTTTTGACTTTGTCCATCAAACAACAAGATGTTGCCGTAGCATAATTTCTCTTTTCATTTTGCCTCTAGGTTACATAATATGTTCATTTATTTTATGGATGTTGCCTTTGGGATTTCTCAAGTTTACAGACAACTTTCCAGTTTTGACTCTGTTTGTTCTAGTTATTGGAAATTTGGGTTCATGGTCTTTGATTTACTCAAACAAAACATGACGGAGTCTTCAAGTTACAAGCCTTGTTCAACGCTCTGAAAAAGTAAAAAAATTAAACGTCTGAGCCACAATGATGGGTTGATTGGGTTTTGGACTATGTGAGCAAGGCCCATAAATCTTAAAAAAATTAATGGGCCCGTTTGTAAAAGATAATGCGCCGTTGCCGGTGATCGAACCCGGGTCACCCGCGTGACAGGCGGGAATACTTACCACTATACTACAACGACTTAGATGTTATACTTTGTTTGTAAACAAATTTTAAATCACAAAACTAAGGAAAGACTCTTAGAGCAGGACTAACGGAAGCTCTTAGTGGGGTCTCTTAGGCTAATTAGAATTAAAAAAAAAAAGAAAAATAGTGAAATACCTAAGAAACACCTCTTAATTAAGAGAAGCAAGAAACGTATCTTGTGAGACACGTGGCCAAGCTTGAGTGGGTAGAAGAGAGATTGAAGCGTTTGGACTCTTTCTTTGGTTTCTCTCTCGACGATGGCTACTTCTCTTCCATCGGTGGCTATCTGGTTTCTCTGTCTCTCTTGGTGGCTCTCGTCGGCGACCTCTGGCTCTCCTCCGATTGAAGTCAGATTCATCGATTCTTCCAATCGAACTTTGTTTGTTTTCGATTTGTTTGTCTCTTGCCGATCAGTATGATGGTGTATCGAGATGGTTTCAGATCTTTACGAGATGGTTTTATGATAATATTGATGTCTTTGAAGAGTTGATAGGGTCTGTTGATCTTGATAAAGGCAGTCACGTACTGCACTTCAGAATTAAGTCTTCCACTCTTATAACTTATGGATTTCTTCTAATCTCAAATGAGTGGACTAAAGACAGATTGGTAATGGTTTATCCTCTGTGTACGTTTGCTGCTGGAATGTTGTTGGTTGCTTCAGTGAAAAAATAACTTCATCATGTTCTGTTTCAAGTCAGGAGGATTTCAATTTTTCATCTAGACCTGCAACATTGCAATTATCACTTCTCTGGTTTGCTTTGAGTTTTCTTGATGAGCAACATGTGGTGAAACAGTTTCAGTGTTGTGTAAAGTCAATTCAGTCACACGACGTTGCTGCCGTTTATGTGTCACACGACGTTGCTGTCGTTTATGTGTCACACAAGCTCATTTCGGTTTCGAGACCTTACAAATGGACAGAGCCAAGTTTATGAATTGCATGGAAAAATCATCAAGGCTCATTGTGATTGGTTTGGATCATTACTTGGATTCTTCTATGGCTCACTACCAAGACGGCAAGACCACCAGAAAGTTCATTGTGCAAAGCATTGATCTTCATCAATGTCATCAGCAAGTTCAAGTCTAATTCTTCTCGTTTTGGTTGGTTAAAGATTGCTCACTACTGTGACCATGAGAAGAAAACATGATTTCAATCTCAAGAAGCTCCAAAACACATAGGAGTTCACAAGCAAGATGGAATGCTAAAGTCCAAGATGGAATTTGATGGAATTTCCATATTGAGGGGAAGTATTAGAGTGTATATAATTGGTTTAGGTGGTTAAATATGGTTAAGTATGATTGTAGTTGGTTTTTTAAGAACCCTTAATTAAGAGATTAGCATTGGAGCATAAAAATATTGGTGTCTCTTAACTAAGTCTCTTAACTACCATTTAATATTTAAAAAATCATTAAGAGACTCTAAGTGGGTTTTGGGTTAATGATGCTCTTAGCAACAGCATCAGTTCATCTTCAAATCTGATCCATCATCACCAGTATGCTCATGATGTGCGTCTCACTATTGGAAGCTTCGTGCTGTCTTCTTTCCTGGATTTCGCTTTGATTCCAGGATCCGAACAAACCATGATGGAGTCTTTTGGGAAATTTTTACTATTAGAACATTAGCATGTGAAATGTTATCATAACCAGGCTATGTAAACTATAATGTAATTATGTACCCATTTATCTTCTTACTACTAAATGATTATGAACGCCCTATACATCAGAAGAAAGAAGACACGACATATGTATGACCACTAAATAATGGGTTAAATAATTGATCATACGTTAGCTAGTCTGTCCCTGCCAAACTAGGTTTCGTTTTCTATGTCAGATAAATCAATCTCATGTTCTGCTTTTAATTTATAGGTCTTTGTTTGTTGTGTAATAATGACAAAAATCAATTAGTAACATATATTCGCGGCAAAAGAAATTTCTTTTTCAGTCGGTACAATAAATAATAGAAGAATATTATTGGTAGTTAGATAATCTAATTTAAAATGAATTAACCAATCATAAATAAGGAAATGAGATATTATTGGTCAGTCAATTCTTTAATAAAATTAAAAGTATCAAACGTTTTTTATTTTGAAACTTCAAATCATTTTTAAAACATCTTTTCCCTAATCACATTCTTACCTTTTTATTTATTGTAATGATACTTAATTCATAAACCCTACAAAAGTATTCATTTTGATGAACCAAAAGAATCAAATAATCAAGAACTTAGTCCTGTGATTTGCGTTAACACCAGTCTTCTTGATCTATTAATAGTGTGGAAACATAGGTAGAGATGTTCTTCAAGTTCTTGCAATTGCTCTGAGAATCTTTCTTCATGTCCTTTAAACTCTCTCAACGCTTCCTTTAAAACTTCAATCTTCCCACTCTTTACAGACATTGCAGCTACGGTTTTTCTATGCTCTATTTCATCGCATAATCTCCCGGAAAGTCTACTCAACGTATCCAAATCATGTATCATTATGAACGTTCCTCTAGCTGCAATATCCATTTGTGTCCCGAGCTTCTCTAGCTTTGTATCGGTCTTGCTCATGTTTCTACTCGCTTTCTTCTTCTTCCTCAAAAGAACCAATGAGCATAAACCGAGCAAATCAGGAGCTTCTAGAACGCCAAGTATGCTGTGTAATGCTACTATCAGCAATTTAAAACGAGAAATCACTAGACCACAACCTCCTAGCTTCTTGCAAAATGTAAAGAACCTGATTTTGCTTCTGATTCTTCTCCTTCTCGATGTCAACCTGGCGAGCAAATCCGAGTTTGCATCATGAACTCTGCAGAACTGAGCTTCGTTGAAGATACAATACAAAGGGTTTTTCAGCAAAGCGTATCTCGAGAGCTCTTGAAGTATCAAAGCATAGAGCTCCGGGGTTTTAGCACTATTACAAACCCTATTCCCGATCTTGATAACCCTTTTGAGTTTCATGTGATTGATCTTGATCTGTTGGATGCATTGGAGGAGAGACTCACATACATCACAAGCATCGGAGCTTAAGACAAAGAACTGAACTACAAGATAGTGGAAACTCGAGTCTTGCATAAGAGCATCGAGAGTTTCTTGAGGAGGGTCGAGTAAGTAATCGGTGAAATGTGAACGGAAGCTCAGATCTGAGGATGAAGAAGAATAGAGTTTGCTAGAGAATGTAATGCCTAATTGATCTTCTGCTTTTGTCCTAATCTCTATGTAGGAGTATGTTCTTAAAGCTTCCCTATACTCCTCGTTAACACTTAGCTTGCACGTCAAGCTACGTCGACATTCCCCTGAATTCTCTGCTTCATTGACAAAAAAAAACAGTTTAGAGAACTACAAAAACGTTTTGTTATGGCAAAGATTTTTCAGAAATGTTTCTGTAAAATGTAGAAAAGTAATCTCTGGATCTAAAGAATACAAAAGTATAAGACATTTAGACATTCTTTATAAACATTTTCAAGAGCTAATTAAGAGAAGAAGAGACAAATCACTCACATGTTCTTGAACAAAAGTGGAAAGAGAAAAAAAAGTTTCACCTTGTCTTGCTGAGTAAGACTTTAATCTTGAACCAATAAAATTCTTCATTTTCATCATCTTCGATATGGAGCTCAAAGGCAAATGTGATTTTCAGGTGAATAATAGTAAAGCTTCTGGTTTCTTATATACATACGCTTTTGTTCTTTTTTTGTATGGCGGTTTATGAATTATTATGTGATTAAAATATATATATATAGATAAACATATAAATAGGAATGATTGGTTGGAGAAAGATAGGGTGAGAGAGAATAAGACTGAGAAGCGACAGCTAGAGAGATGGTATACGTTAGCAGCGCTGCTACATAGATGTTGCTTTCGGAGCTTTGAACGATAGCTTTTAGCGCAAGTTAGAGGGAAAGACGCGTGGCGTTTTTAGACGTGTTGTCTAGCTATGGATTATGGAAGATGACTTGTTAGTTTGGAGAAGAAGTTTCCTGTTAACTGTGTTACCTGCGTTGTTAAATTAATTTAGAAAACAAAACATAATTAGTTACGAGAAATTAGTATGGAGTTCCTCGTACGCTTTCCCAAACGAGTGATTGCCCACGTAGATCTCTCTCTTCTTTAGATCTTGTCTCATTTGGGATAATTGCTTTACCTAATAATTATTTTTTGCTAATCTTTTCTAAATTTGTTTAGATATATATTGAATTAGTATATATGCAGGTGCTTTCATAATAATATATTACATAATTGTGTAATTAATTCTTCATGGATTTTTTTTTGGAAAAAATCTTCATGCATGGTATTGATCATATTTTATAATGTGAATATATATGAATGATCTAAAGAATATCATTTAAACTTATCATGGTGGTTAAGTAATATCAAATGATTCAATAATGTGTCATATAATATAACCATACTTGCATATTATACCATATTGTACATATATTTTGTTATAGATTAATAGATAGAAGTATGTGTCTTTAATCAAAAAAAAAAAAAATAGAAGTATGTGGCTCATGATTCATAGATCTTCACCACACGTCTGCCTTTTCTTTTTGGTGATTCACCGTATTACCAAAAGAATCGTTTCACATCTTCTACGTATATTCTTGATTGATGAAATTTGAATGCAAGTTTAGAACTGTATAATTATATGATTAACCACCTACGAGAGACTTGGATACCCATCAACAGAAAGATTATTTGGGCTTGAAAGCTTTTAGCTGTTATCTGGGGCTTTCTTACCAAAAGAACTAGCCCGACGATATTTCTTTCAAATATTGAGACCAACCAAACGGGTTAAATAAAATTTATTATCACTCGCGAATTTCGGTTTAGTTTTGTTTTGTCATCGGTTAAGTCCTCAGTTTCTCTATATATAGAGGAGTTTTGTAAGATTATTCAGTCTCTTTCAGGTGTTTGACACTTATTGGCTTACCCAAGCCAATCAAAAACCTTTTCCTTAATACAAATAAAAGATTAAATCGAAAGGAAAATTTACGAACCAACCCGACTTAATTTCTTGAAATACCTGACCGGAATTTAAATAATGTATTTTTTTTTCTGTTGTTGCCCTACCGTTTGGGTCTTACATTAAACCAGACCGATTCTACCAAGGCTCTTTAGACACGTGAGGAAGTGTTTGATTACGCTGAAGATCGTCACACTATCTATAGGTAAAGCAAGTAATGGTCCTCAGTGTAGTTGAACAAAGAAGTTGGAAGGTTTTTGAACCAATGTGTTAGTTTCAGAACCAGGCACACAGTGATGCTGTGTTGGATGATGTCTCATGTATGCTCTGCTGCACAAGGTCAAGCCTCATTGTAATTGCAGCAGAGAATGGGAAGGCTCATACTCAGTGACAACGGAGACATGCAGAGTGATGCCTATGTTCATACTTGGTTGATAAAATGCAGCTTGTATGTATAAAGTTAGCACAGTGACATATTCTATAAACGCTTTCCTTGTATCTTACGCTTCCGGTGTGGCCACGATGTTATTCTTCAGGAAAATGAAAATGGAGCTTACGCTTCCGGTGCTTGCCTTGGTGCAAAGTGGCCCTTACGCCCTGAAGATCTTGTCGGATTATGAAAAACATGTTAAAGTGGTTTAGAATCAGGCCAAGTGCTTTGGACAATTATAAGATATCTGATCAGTTAGCCAGTGACTGGCACAAGGCTAAGAGACTCAAGTGTGAGGCCTGTTTTGGTTTTATGAGAAGCTTACTTTCCCCTGAAACTGCAGCAGCAAGATTGGCTATGATTAACAATACATACCAGGTGCGGGTATGGAGAGAATTGAGATCAATCCTACAAAGACTGATGGTATAAAGATCTCAGTGGCAACGATCCAAGCAAGCAAAGAGATCTTGGCAGGTTTTTGGTTATACTAGACATTCTCAAGCATACTCCAACGTCGAAGTGCTTAGATGCTAGAATCATGGTATATGTTTTGCTTTCTAAACCCTTGATGCAGACAAGAATGATGATTGAGTCTCTATGTATATCTTTAATATACATAAATAATACCTTGATTGCTTAATTGATGCAGGGAAAGAGCGGATCACTTGGTGTTGGCAGAGGTAGAGCTGCAATGCGAGGAAAAGGAAGCTCTCTGCAAGCTACTTAGTTCATCATTTAACTCTCAAGACACCACTGTTGATGAAGTCCTTGTTTGTTCTTTAATTCTTGTTTCAGTTTTTTGTCACTGCTAATTGTTGGATCCTTGAATCTCTGTGATCTTGTTGTAAAGGCTCAGGCTACTGGCCGTGGAACTGGAGGAAGGAAAGCGCGCGGTACCACCTGTGAGGAGATGATTGAATCTATGCTTAACATCTAAGCTTCCATTCTGATACAAAACCGGCCTCTCTTGCCTTTGTTATGTATTGCTTTAAGGTCCACTTGTAAAACCAATGCCCTTCTCTAACAAGGAGGCAAACAAGAGAGATGTCCAGATTGACTATTAGTTCTGTATTTTGAGGTGCTAAGATGTTAAAACATTGACAAGTTTTCCTTATGGTAGGTTTTTGGATTCTCCACTTTCTGGCAGTATGTGAAAAAAACAACGTACCCAATTGGTTGTAGATTGTAAGTGAAAACCTTTGGCTAAACTGACGGAACAAGATAATGAACATAACAAGTAGATGACAGTGACTAAATCTATGAGACATGCAGTTAAAATAGGAGGATTACACCATTCAAACGATGATTTGCTGAACGTCTGATGAGTGGCATCTACCTTTCCGGAAGGTTTTACAACAATTATGTGCATGTAAGTTCAGAAAGCATCATACAAAAGGGAACATTGTATCTTTTTGTTCTCTCTCAAGTAAAGAAAGATCTAAAGACCTTAGAAGAGAACTTCATCTGCTCTTTTGAACTCTTTGTTCTAAAAAAAAACTTTTTGAGTAAAGTGATTAGATTGTGTCATTCGAACTTATTACTATAGTTGTTCCTTCTTTAAAGTAGAAATCCAGCTGGTTCGGTTCTCACAACATAACAAAACTTTGATGTGTTGTACTTCCTGTAAACTTCCATGTTCCTGCCTGATGGAAAACAACCATCTTTCTTGCATATGCTCTGGAAAAAAAGCAAAAACGGTGATGAAAACATAGGCATATACAGAATGTAAAAGACTCTTGAATCCTCTTCCATGGACAGATAAAAACAATAGCAGAGAAACAGGGTTTGTAGAACTATTAGTCGGTTTACCTCTAGTTTCCTCTTTCAGCATCATCCATCAAGAGGCCCATGACAAATTCTTTCACGGGCTGCTGTATGTAAATGCGGTAATCGAAACAGCTTCACAAGCTCTTCCACCAACCTATTCCTTGTAGCTTCCATCAACAATAACTTGGATTCAGCTACAGCTACCTGCAAAATCCAGATCAGCAACAAGTTAAACAAAATTCTATTAATTAAAAAAACTTCAGATCAAGAATTAACCTTTTCCTTTGCTAGTAAGTGGAGATATCAACTTTCTTGATCATTGCATCATCATTGACTTGATGCATATGGATTGTGTTAAGGAGATCATCTACATTTGGTGAATCGAGTGGTGTGAAATAATGTTCTCCTTTTTTAGAACATCTCTCACAGTACACAAGAAAATTTTCTGTGTGGCTTTTTCACATTCAATGCTCAAAAGAAATTGATCTTTGAAGAACTCTCTTGATTGGGTAATGGAAGCAATGTAATCTTCATATAAATGATAATTTGCAGATTTTCTTTGGAAATTTTTACTAGCGAAATGTATAATCTGAGCAGAGCAATTCAGATATGTTGCTTGTTAGCAGAAGCATGAAAAACATCTCCCTGGGATGTGGAATCATCCAACCAGTTGAGTAAGTAATCTCCAAAAGGATGAACATTGTCATTAGTAAGCATGTCGTTCTAACACATCAATCTTCCTTTTATTATCAATACATCATAAAATATTTATGTTATTTTTTTGTTTTTTTTGTTTTTTACAAGTTTATTTTCACTCATTTCACATTTTTTACTTTAGTTTACTTTAGATTCACCAAACAAATCCAAGATAATAAAAATTAAGATCACTAAGCATGTATGATGATTAAAGTTTATAGAATAATATCACCCACTAATCAAAATTCTCAAAATATCACCTATTTAACATGAAAAACATTAAATTACTCTAACTCCTAAACCTTAATCTCACTCCCACCATCTAAATATTAAATTATAATCACTAAATCCGAATAAAAATAAAATATATTTTTTAATTTTAATATTTAATTTTAATTAATTTTATTTTAGGATTTTTTTGTGCACTAATTTTGTCATTAACATGATTTAGTGTTATTTAAAGTGGGTTGTTCAATCTGGATTTTGGTTAGATTTCTATTCATTGTTTTCGGTTTTTCGGTTTATAAAAAATAGCTGTCATATCTAGTTTGGTTTATTTCGGTTTATATACCGTCAGTTTCTGGTTGATTCAGTTTTATAACAGAAAACCCATTAATATATCTATTTTTTATAATACTTTGTGAATTTTACTTTAGATGATTGGGTATTGGCTTTAATAAAACATGAAGATATTTTAGTTTTTAAACAAATTATTTTTTTCTTTTTTATTATTCAAAATAATGAGTAAACATATTAAGTTAAAATACTCATTTTTATAAATAAAATAAGAAAAATCAGTGTTCCATAATATTATTAAATAACTATATATTAGCACACATATTTATCAACGAAAAACTAACAAAAAATTATGTCTTGTTTAATTTGATAAAAAATGAAAAAAGTTAAAATAAAATAATAAATTAGTAAAATCAACATTTTAAATATGAAAATCATATCAATAAAAATATATATTATCAATTACTCTATAAAAATTGCATATAAATATACTACTATATTTTAATTATTCAGTTTATATGACAAACTATATTCATGTACCGCGGTTTGTTAAAATAAAATCCATTTAGTATATTTGATATAAACAAGTCCAAGCCACTTTTTATTTCAATTCGATTTTACCGTATTAAACACCCCTAAACTTATTAGTCTCACAAGCTCTTCCACCAACCTATTCCTTGTAGCTTCCATCAACAATAACTTGGATTCAGCTACAGCTACCTGCAAAATCCAGATCAGCAACAAGTTAAACAAAATTCTATTAATTAAAAAAACTTCAGATCAAGAATTAACCTTTTCCTTTGCTAGTAAGTGGAGATATCAACTTTCTTGATCATTGCATCATCATTGACTTGATGCATATGGATTGTGTTAAGGAGATCATCTACATTTGGTGAATCGAGTGGTGTGAAATAATGTTCTCCTTTTTTAGAACATCTCTCACAGTACACAAGAAAATTTTCTGTGTGGATTTTTCACATTCAATGCTCAAAAGAAATTGATCTTTGAAGAACTCTCTTGATTGGGTAATGGAAGCAATGTAATCTTCATATAAATGATAATTTGCAGATTTTCTTTGGAAATTTTTACTAGCGAAATGTATAACTTGAGCAGAGCAATTCAGATATGTTGCTTGTTAGCAGAAGCATGAAAAACATCTCCCTGGGATGTGGAATCATCCAACCAGTTGAGTAAGTAATCTCCAAAGGGATGAACATTGTCATTAGTAATCGAAACAGCCTCACAAGCTCTTCCACCAACCTATTCCTTGTAGCTTCCATCAACAATAACTTGGATTCAACTAAAGCTACCTGCAAAATCCATATCAGCAACAAGTTAAACAAAATTCTATTAATTAAAAAAACTTCAGATAAAAAATTAACCTTTTCCTTTGCTAGTAAGTGGAGATATCAACTTTCTTAATCATTGCATCATCATTGACTTGATGCATATGGATTGTGTTAAGGAGATCATCTACATTTGGTGAATCGAGTGGTGTGAAATAATGTTCTCCTTTTTTAGAACATCTCTCACAGTACACAAGAAAATTTTTTGTGTGGCTTTTTCACATTCAATGCTCAAAAGAAATTGATCTTTGAAGAACTCTCTTGATTGGGTAATGAAAGCAATGTAATCTTCATATAAATGATAATTTGCAGATTTTCTTTGGAAATTTTTACTAGCGAAATGTATAACCTGAGCAGAGCAATTCAGATATGTTGCTTGTTAGCAGAAGCATGAAAAACATCTCCCTGGGATGTGGAATCATCCAACGAGTTGAGTAAGTAATCTCCAAAGGGTTGAACATTGTCATTAGTAAGCATGTCGTTCTAACACATCAATCTTCCTTTTATTATCAATACATCATAAAATATTTATGTTATTTTTTTTTGTTTTTTTTGTTTTTTTTGTTTTTTACAAGTTTAT
>CAJHQP010003228.1:0-70900 GCA_905132765.1 Moricandia arvensis | reverse complement strand
ACTTATCACCATCGGTTGTCTTGCTTGAACCAGCACCATTTGAGCCCTCCGAGATGTGAGGTCTACCTTCCCTCTCCTTCATGAACTTGGCCGGGTTGAGATGTGGGTGGAGGATCCAGCATTGACTCTTCTTGTGGCCATGCTTCTTGTAGTGATCACAGTCACCATTGAACCTCCTATCTTCATACTTGTTGTAAGCCCCCTTGTTTGCCATTGGAGCTCAGCCTGATAAGTTTGCGCAGCCTGGTTAGCCAGAGTAAGCTCCCCCTTACCTCCAAACAACCCAATAGAACCTTGTTCCTTTTGGATTTGAGCACACACATCTTCTAGAGATGGAAGCTTCTCAGCTCTCAAGATGTGCTTGACGAGACTGTTGTAGGCTGGGTTTAGGGTGAGAAGGAGTCCAAAGACCTTATCTTGCTCACGGCTCTCATTCAACTCATCAGCATCAACCGTTCTAGGTCTTAGGATCTCAAGCTCAGACCAGAGTGCTCGGAACCTCCCAAGATGCTTAGTGAACTCCATATCTTCTTGTGTCAGCCCATTGATTGCTCTCTTCACCTAAAACACCCGGATCAGGTTTTAGATGTTCCCATACACTTTCTTCAAGGTATCCCATAGATCCTTTGCAGTTTCACAGTAGCTATAAGCTTCCATGATAGAGGTTTCCAGAGATCCTTGAAGAAGTGTCATCACCATCATATCTTCTTGCTGCCATTTCTCCACCTCACTTGTGGCACTTGCAGCTTCCCGTTCATGAGTAATGAGCTTAGGAGCCTCACCAGATGTGATATGACCCCATTGACCCTTACTTCCCACATCAGTCTTCACTAGACGAGACCACAAGAGATAGTTACTCCCCTTGAGAGTAATCAGAACCTTCATGCTAACACTCTCCATCTTCAACCAGCTTAACTTCAAAAGCTTGGAAATGAGTAGATCTAGAACTTAGAACACGGATGAACCCAGAAACAAGAGAAAAGGTTGAGTCTTTGAAGGTAAGAACGTGAAAGACTCAAGCTTTTGCACCACACAATCTTCAAACTTCAATGTTCTACCCGGATCTACAAAGAACCACCTTGGATCTTCAAAAACTTTCAACCTTGATCTTCTTCAACTCGATGAACACGAACCCAGATTCTGATGAACCTGGCTCTGATACCATATGATCTTTTGATATATTAGACAACTAAGTAACAAGAACAAGACTAGGAACATATATAAGAATGAGAAGACTCGATTTAGACTAAGAACTAAGAGAGATTATGAGAGACCATGAAGAACATTATGAGAGACTCGAAAGTTTTAGAGAGAACTGTAACCTTTATTCATACTCAAAGGGTTGCAATATATAGAGAAAGCTACAAGGGTTTTTTAGAAAGCAAAGGGAGAAAAGGAGTGGCTCAGATCGACCAGGGGCGCGCCTAATTTGAAAAGGAGGCTTCCTGGCCAAGTAAATGGCATCAGCATCTTTGACAAGATGCTTATCCTTTCCAGCCTTGTGCCAGCCTGTCCACGTGGAGAGCTTCTTCCTTTCCAACGGATGGATAAGGTTACCTAACAATCACCTCGGGTCACTTTGGTTTTACCCGGATGGTAAAATCTGGTCGAGTGCTTTTGGTCGACCTTGTATGGCCTGTACGGATTGTACGGCCTTGTACAGACAAGGTCGACCCAAAACCTTCTCCTCTCTTCCTTCTTTCTCTTCAATCCCAAATAGATACTTCAACTTAACACTTCTCACCACATGATTAATGATGATAATCTTATAAAAGACATATAACCTGCTCATGGTCATGTAATGATTGCTAATGGTGATATAGTAGCAATTAGAGGAATAGGCAAATTGAAACTGTTTGACAAGGAATCTATTGCCTTCTACATGCCTAAGTTAACATCTAATCTTTTGTCAGTTAAGAGATGCACTTCTGATTTGCATTGTAATGTTATATTCAGTCCTAACGATGTGAAGTTTCAGGATATTGAGAGCCATAACTTGATTGGAAAGGGAGTAACAAAAGGAGATCTTTACATGCGTGAAGACACTGCCCCTAGTTCTGATTTTAAATACTCGTTTAATTCTACTTCTATGTTGAATAATGATGCATTATGGCATGCTAGAGTAGGTCATCCTCATGTTAGAGCTTTAAGCTTAATGTTACAAGGTGTCATGTATAAGAATAATGAATGTGAAGCATGTATCTTGGGTAAACATTGTAAGGCAGTTTTTCAGAAATCAACTACTCTTTATGAAAAGTGTTTTGATCTTGTGCATTCAGATGTGTGGACTGCTCCTTGTTTATCTAGGGAAAACTACAAGTAATTTGTAACATTCATTGATGAAAAATCGAAATACACCTGGATAACACTCATACAAACTAAGGATAGAGTGCTTGATGGATTTAGAAACTTTCAGGCTTATGTGATTAACCATTACCATGCCAAGATTAAGATTTTCAGGGATGATAATGGTGGTGAGTACACAAGCTTGGCATTCAAGCAGCATCTAGCTCAACATGGGATTCTGCATCAAACTACCTGCCCTTACACACCTCAATGTTAACTTGAAGAGAGACAAATGATCTTATGAGAGATGAGATGGAACAAAGGAGAAGGTTGTGTGAAGACTCAAGGAGGACTTGTAAGAAGACTAGTTGAGGACTTGTAGAAGACTTGGTGACGACTTGGTGAAGACTCAAGGAGGACTTGTAAGAAGACTCGTTGAGGACTTGTAGAAGACTTGATGAGGACTTGGAGAAGACTTAGCGAGGACTTGGAGCAGACCACTTTCCAGAAAGGAAGAACCTTATCCACTCACCAAAGGAAGGGGCATGAACCTAGACAGATCTCTGGATAGGTTAAGTGACCTTGCTGGCTCATTCTCAGCCAAGCTTCCCTTAGGCGAGCTCCTCTGGTTCCAGGCTGTCCCAAAACGTGTGGAGAGCTCTGTTCACACAATTCAAACCTAGGAGCCTCTTCCCTTTGACTCCACATGCTTTGTTGATTATTTTGTAAACTCAAATGTATCCATCTCTCTCTATAAATGATGTATCTTTGTCAAGTAAAAACCTTATGGGAGTGAGGGGGATATCCCCTCCTCCTTCATAATCTTATGTCTCATTTCTGATTATGAATCCCTGTTCTTGAATCTCTTGATCTCTGGTTACTTAGTCTCTCACGAATCTCTCTCACCCTCCTAATTCTCTTTCATCTCACCCGCAATCTCTATTCTCTCATCAAGTCTCCCTTTCACCCTCTTTGACACAAGACTAGTCCAAACCTGTTGAGGTTGGATCTCCACACACACACAAGATCTATACTCTGAAAATCTAACATGGTATCAGATCCAGGTTCATCAGAACTTGGTTCCTAGCTTCCGCAAGCTCAAGCTACTCCCATGCCATTTCCAAACTGATGAAGAAGCTCCTGTCCAGCCGGCTGTTTAAACTCTTCAAGATGAAGACTTTATCATCCATGGCGTGTCCAGAAGCTATCCTCAGTCCATCCTCCTATGTTATGTTTGTCCGGAAGAAGAAGAACCTTGGAAACAAGGAGTATGGAGCAGTCCAAGAAGAACTCTTTCAATATGAAAGCTTTCACCTTTTACCTGATAAGAGGTAACCAACCATGAAGAAAGGAGGTGTCTTTGGCATGGTGGGTCCAAAGAGAAGGTTGGCGCAAGGCTGAGATGTTGGGTTGCAAAACAATAACTCAGATCTGTCCATTCATGAATGTTCAAGGAACCAGCACAAGTTTCTTGACTGTAAGTTAACTCCCCTTCCCTTGATAAAGCTTGAGACTTTATGAACTGGTCGTGTAGTGTTGTGTGTTCATGTCCTGAGGTACATATAAAGCTTGCTAGTTGTGTTGCTAGATGCTGTCCCAGGATGCTCTAAGGTCTTATGGTATGATTCTTGCTGGAGTTTGAGTGGTGTTTCTGGTATACAAGAGGTGTTCACTGTCCATCACCAATCCAAGACAAAGAAAGAAGGCTATGCCAATGCTGTTTAGAGCCTAAACATGATGTATATTCCTGTTAATTCAGAGCCTACACATGATGTACCTTCCTGACCATGGAGAGCCAATGACCAAGAAGAAGGCTTTTCACATGTTGATTAGAGCCTACACATGATGTATATTCCTGTTAATCCAGAGCCTACACATGATGTACATTCCTGACCATGGAGAAATTGTTGGTGAGGAGTGAAACGATCCTAGGATGCTTCTTTGGTTGATGGGAGGATAGATCCTTGCAAGAACGAATCAAAGACTCAAGTTCTTCAAGGCTGTGGATTGAATGGTGACACAAGAGGGATGAGAGATCTGATACTCCTGATGGCTAGTTCGGATATGACACACCGAGATAGACACCCTTAGGGCTCTGGATATTACACACCAGAAGAACACTCGACAACTAGAGAGAGAGCCGTGAAGAAGAACAAAACAATTTGATATTAGATTTCTTAAGTTCTCAAGGTTTTGCGGAAACCCTTAAATAAAGAAACCAAAGAACATGCTCTAGGGTTTCGGAAAATATAACATAAAATTATAGTCTTAAAATAACATAAAACTATAGTCTTTAAATAACATAAGGTAAAACAGATAGTCTTCAAGTAGTCTTGGGCCGAGATAGGGCCTAGGTGATTCGTAAGACAAGTCGTGGCCTCATTAAAAACCTTCCTCCAGAAAACCTCATGGGACAAAACCAAAAGCAAGGAAAAGAGCACACGCCAAATGTCTTGCCTAAACACTAGCTCAGCTTAATGTAGAGATAGCTTGAATGGTGATCAAGATATCTCGGACCATCAAACCGTGTCCAAGACTTTATTCTTGTTGTGGATATGAAGTGAGTAATCCTCCAATGGTCTCTTTGAGTGTCTTGGCACTGGAACAGGTCATGGGACCTTCTGGAATGGTCAAAGCATCATCACCAGACTACTGGTATATGGTAGCATCAGGTGGCTCGTCTAAGATCTCTTTACCCTCTTTGGTAAGCTGGTCCATGATCACATCTTCCCCTCCCTCTTGAAAAGGATTTGTCGTCAAATCTGGTTCATCATCAACAAAAGGAACCAAGTCAGTAACATTGATACCTTGGAGATCAAGTTAATAGGCATTGTCGTTGATCTTGTGGATGATCTCGAACGGTCCATCAATTCTTGGCATCAGATTGGACTTCCTCTCGCTGGGAAACCTCTCTTTCCTTAGATGAAGCCAAACCTTGTCACCAACATCAAAGAGCTCCACACGCCTTCCCTTGTTGGCTTGCTTCTCATATACTTAGTTTTATGTTCAATGTTTTGTCTAGCCTTCTCATGGATCTGCTGGACCATCTCAGATTTCTTCCTACCGTCCAAGATAACTCTTTCACACTCAGGTAAGGGCATTAGATCCAAAGGATAGGTGGGATTGAACCCATAAACAATTTCAAAGGCAGAATACATAGAAGTAGAATGTATGGCATGATTGTATGCAAATTCGCAATGAGGTAAGTAATCTTCCCAAGTTTTCAAGTTCCTTTTGATGAATGCACGCAGGAGGGTTCCTAGAGTCCTATTAACTACCTCAGGTTACCCATCAGTTTGCGGATGACATATAGTAGAGAACAACAACTTAGTGCCTAGCTTAGACCAAGAGTCTTCCAAAAGTAACTAAGAAACTTAGCATCTCTATCCGAAACTATAGTCTTAGGCATTCCATGTAAACGAACAACATCTTTAAAGAACAAGTTAGCAACATGCAATGCATCATCAGTCTTATGACAAGCTATAAAATGTGCCATTTTTGAGACCCTATCAACAACAACAAATATAGAGTCCTTTCTGGTTCAAGTCCTAGGCAATCCAACAATGAAATCCATAGATATGTCATTCCCAGGATGGTGAGGGATTGGTAAAGGAGTGTACAAACCATGAGACTGGACTTGGGACTTAGCGTGCTTTCAAGTAGCACACCTTCCACAGATTCTCTCAACATCTCTTCTCATGTGGGGCCAATAGAAGTGATCCTGCAAATCTGTAAGAGTCTTGGCAATCCCAAAATGACCCATTAGACTGCGCCCATGGGATTCCCTAAAAACAGATATCGTAGAGAACAATTAGGCGCACACAATCTGTTATCATAGAACAAGAATCCATCTTGCCTAAAGTAGTGTCTTGCAGCAAATTTCTCACAAGACACATAAGCTTCTTTAAAGTCACGGTCAGTCTCATACATGTCTTTAATCTGCTCAAAAACTAGTAGCTTAGCATCAAGAGTGGTCAAGAAAATATACCTCTGAGATAGTGCATCAGCAACTATGTTCTCCTTACCTTGTTTGTATTTGATCACATATGGGAAGGTCTCAATGAACTCAACCCACCTTGCGTGTCTCTTACTAAGCTTACTCTGCCCTTTGAGATACTTTAGGGACTCATGGTCAGTCTGGATGACAAACTCTTTGGGACACAAGTAATGTTCCCATGTTTGCAAGGCCCTCACCAAAGCAAAAACTCCTAGGATGCTTCTTTGGTTGATGGGAGGATAGATCCTTGCAAGAACAAATCAGAGACTCAAGAATCAAATCAGACACTCAACTATGCTACCTATGACAAAGAACTCTATGCTTTGGTGAGGGCCTTGCAAACATGGGAACATTACTTGTGGCCCAAGGAGTTTGTCATACACACTAGCCATGAGTCCCTAAATTATCTCAAAGGGTAGTGTAAGCTTAGTAAGAGACACGCAAGGTGGGTTGAGTTCATTGAGACATTCCCATACGTGATCAAATACAAACAAGGTAAGGAGAACATAATAGCTGATGCACTATCTCGGAGGTATGTTCTCTTGACCACTCTTGATGCTAAGCTGCTAGGTTTTGAGCAGATTAAAGTCATGTATGAGACTGACCTTGACTTTAAAGAAGCTTATGTGTCTTGTGAGAAATTTGCTGCAGGACACTACTTTAGACAAGATGGATTCTTGTTCTATGATAACAGATTGTGTGTGCCTAATTGTTATCTACGAGATCTATTTGTTAGGGAATCTTATGGGGGCAGTCTAATGGGTCATTTTGGGATTGCCAAAACTCTTAAGGTTTTGCAAGATCACTTCTATTGGCCACACATGAAAAGAGATGTTGAGAGAATCTGTGGAAGGTGTGCTACTTTCAAACACGCAAAGTCCCAAGTCCATTCTCATGGTTTGTACACTCCTTTACCAATCCCTCACCATCCTTGGAATGACATATATATGGATTTCATTGTTGGATTGCCTAGGACTAGGAGCAGAAAGGACTCTATCTTTGTTGTTGTTGATAGGTTCTCTAAAATGGCACATTTCTTAGCTTGTCATAAGACTGATGATGTATTGCATTTTGCTAACTTGTTCTTTAAGGAGGTTGTTCGTTTACATGGCATGCCTAGGACTATAGTTTCGGATAGAGATACTAAGTTTCTTAGTTACTTCTGGAAGACTCTTTGGTCAAAGCTAGGCACTAAGTTGTTGTTCTCTACTACATGTCATCCCCAAACTGATGGGCAAACTGAGGTAGTTAATAGGTCTCTAGGAACCCTCCTGCGTGGATTCATCAAAAAGAACTTGAAAACTTGGGAAGATTACTTGCCTCATTGCGAATTTGAATACAGTCATGCCATGCATTCTTCTTCTAAGTATTCTCCTTTTGAAATTGTTTATCGGTTCAAGCCCACCTCTCGTTTGGATCTAATGCCCTTACCTGAGTGTGAAAGAGTTAGCTTGGACGGTAAGAAGAAAGATGAGATGGTCCAGGAGATCCATGAGAAGGCTAGACAAAACATTGAACAGAAAACTAAGTACTATGAGAAGCAAGCCAACAAGGGAAGGCGTGTGCAGCTCTTTGAAGTTGGTGACAAGGTTTGGCATCATATAAGGAAGGAGAGGTTCCCCAGTGAGAGGAATTCCAAGCTAATGCCAAGAATTGATGGACCGTTCGAGATCATCCACAAGATCAACGACAATGCCTATAAACTCGATCTCCAAGGTAAGTATGATGTGTCTAATAGCTTCTGTGTTACTTACTTTGTTCCTTTTATTGATGATGAACCAGATTGGAGGACAAATACTTTTCAAGAGGGAGGGGATGATGTGATCATGGACCAGCTTACCAAAGAGGGTAAAGTGATCTTAGACGAGCCACCTGATGCTACCATACACCAGCAAACGGGTGATGATGCTTTGACCATTCCAGAAGCTCCCATTACCCGTTCCAGAGCCAAAAACTCAAAGAGACCATTGGAGGATTACTCACTTCATATCCACAACAAGAAGAAAGTCTTGGACACGGTTTGATGTTCCGATATATCTTGATCACCATTCAAGCTATCTCTACATCAAGCTGAGCTAGTGTTTAGGCAATACATTTGGTGTGTGCTCTTTTCCTTGCTTTTGGTTTTGTCCCACGAGGTTTTCCGGAGGAAGGTTTTTATTGAGGCCACAACTTGTCTTACAAATTACCTAGGCCCTATCTCGGTCAAAGACTACTTGAAGACTATCTATTTTACCTTATGTTATTTTAAGACTATAGTTTTTATGTTATATTTTCCTAAACCCTAGAGCATGTTCTTTGTTTTCTTTATTTAAGGGTTTCCGAAAATCCTTGAGAACTTAAGCATTCTAATATCTAAGTCTTTTGTTTATCTTGACGGCTCTCTCTAGTTGTCGAGTGTTCTTCTAGTGTGTAATATCCAAAGCCTTAAGGGTGTTTATCTCGGTGTGTCATAACCGAACTAGTCATCTAGGAGTATCAAGAGATCTCTCATCGCTCTTGTGTCACCATTCAATCCACAGCCTTGAATAACTTGAGTCTCTGATTCGTTCTTGCAAGAATCTATCCTCCCATCAACCAAGAAGCATCCTAGGAGTGTGTCAGCATGCCTAGGACTATAGTTTCAGATGGAAATACTATGTTTCTTAGTTACTTTTGGAAGACTCTTTGGTCTAAGCTAGGCACTAAGTTGTTGTTCTCTACTACATGTCACCCGCAAACTGATGGGTAAACTGAGGTGGTTAATAGGACTCTAGGAAGCCTCATGCGTGCCTTCATCAAAAAGAACTTGAAAACTTGGGAAGATTACTTACCTCATTGCGAATTTGCATACAATCATGCCATGCATTCTGCTTCTAAGTATTCTCCCTTTGAAATTGTTTATGGGTTCAATCCCACCTCTCCTTTGGATATAATGCCCTTACCTGAGTGTGAAATATTAGCTTGGACGGTAAGAAGAAGGCTGAAATGTTCCAGCAGATCCATGAGAAGGCTAGACAAAACATTGAACATAAAACTGAGTACTATGAGAAGCAGGCCAACAAAGGAAGGCGTGTGCAGCTCTTTGATGTTGGTGAAAATGTTTGTCTTCATCTACGTAAAGAGAAGTTCCCCAATGAGAGGAAGTCCAAGCTGATGCCAAGAATTGATGGACCGTTCCACATCATCCACAAGATCAACGACAATGCCTATAAACTTGATCTCCAAGCTAAGTATGATGTGTCTGATAGCTTCAATGTTACTGACATGGTTCCTTTTGTTGATGATGAACCAGATTTGAGGACAAATCTTTTTCAAGCGGGAAGGGATGATGTGATCATGGACCAGCTTACCAAAGAGGGTAAAGAGATCTTAGACGAGCCACCTGATGCTACCATATACCAGCAACCTGGTGATGATGCTTTGACAATTCCATAAGGTCCCATGACCCGTTCCAGAGCCAAGAAACTCAAAGAGACCATTGGAGGATTACTCACTTCATATCCACAACAAGAAGAAAGTCTTGGACACGGTTTGATGTTCCGATATATCTTGATCACCATTCAAGCTATCTCTACATCAAGCTGAGCTAGTGTTTAGGCAAGACATTTGGTCTGTGCTCTTTTCCTTGCTTTTGGTTTTGTCCCACGAGGTTTTCCGGAGGAAGGTTTTTAATGAGGCCACGACTTGTCTTACGAATCACCTAGGCCCTATCTCGGCCCAAGACTAATTGAAGACTATCTATTTTACCATATGTTATTTTAAGAATATAGGTTTATGTTATATTTTCCGAAACCCTAGACCATGTTCTTTGGTATCTTTATTTAAGGGTTTCCGAAAACCCTTGAGAACTCAGGCAATCTAATATCAAAGTCTTTTGTTCTTCTTGACGGCTCTCTCTCTCTAGTTGTCGAGTGTTCTTCTGGTGTGTAATATCCAGAGCCTTAAGGATGTCTATCTCGGTGTGTCATATCCGAACTAGGCATCTAGGAGTATCAAGAGATCTCTCATCCCTCTTGTGTCACCATTCAATCCACAGCCTTGCAAGGATCTATCCTCCCATCAACCAAAGAAGCATCCTAGTATCGTGTCATCAACACATTAAGAACAGCCCTAAGATGTTCTATATGATCCTCAAAATTCTTGCTATATACTAAGATGTCATCAAAGTACACAACAAAAAGATGCCTATGAGTGATCTAAGAACATGATTCATCAACCTCATGAATGTACTAGGTGCATTTGTCAATCCGAATGGCATAATTAACCACTCATACAAACTATGCTTAGTCTTAAATGCAGTTTTCCATTCATCTCCTTCCTTCATCCTAATATGATGATAGCCACTTTTCAAATCTATCTTAGAGAAGATGCAAGAACCATGTAATTCATCAAGCATATCATCTAATCTACGGATAGGATGGCGATACTTGACTGTGATGTTGTTGATTGCTGTACAATCAACACACATGCGCTAAGTACCATCCTTCTTAGGCACAAGGAGCACTAGTACAACACATGGACTCAAACTCTCTCGGATGTGGCCCTTCTCCAGGAGTTCCTCTACTTGTCTTTGCAACTCCTTTGTCTCAACCGGATTGGTTCTGTAAGCTGGCCGGTTTGGAAGAGTAGATCCTGGAACAAAGTCTACATGATGCTCAATCCCACGCAAGGGAGGTAAACCAATGGGGTTTTAATCTGGAAATACATCTTGAATCTCCTGCAAAAAAGAAACCATTTCACTCGGATAAACCGGTGTAGGATCTGTTAAGTTCAAAAGATTTTCTTTAAAAACAAGTAAGACAGCCGATTATTTAGAGTAGAGAGTTCTTTTGATATCACCCATGTTTGCATAGAAGCTTTGTTGTTTAGTTCCAGCCGGTTTGAGATCAATCTACTTCTTATTTTTGAGCTGAATCTGATCATGATGAACTTCCTTAGGGGTCAATGGAACCAAGACAGTCTTGCGGCCCTTGAACTCAAATGAATGCTTGTTGGTGAAACCATCATGTATGAATCTGCGATCAGATTACCAAGGCCTCCCAAGAAGTATGTGACCAGCTTCCATAGGTAGGACATCACACAAGACTTCATCTTCATTAAGCCATTGTAGCCGGTAAGGTTTAGGATGCTTCTTAACCTTCAAACCCAACTTCTTTACCATTGTCTTACTAGCAGAATTCACAGAACTACCTCCATCAAATTTAAGGTTGCAACCCTTTCCTTGGACCAAGCACCTTGTATAGAACAGGTTCTCACGTCGCTCTAGGTCTTCGGTTTTTGTTTGCAGGCTTAGGAGCTTCCTTGCTACTAAAAGCTTTCCTTGGACAGTTTGTTCTTCATGTTCTTCCTCAATTTCTTCTTGGTCAGGTTCGGTGCTTTCATCTTCTAAAACATACTCACCATCTTCTAGAAGAATCATGAACCTCTTGTTGGTACACTCATAAGCGTACTGACCTCGTCCTTCGCACTTGAAACACTTGACATCCCGAGCTCTGGAACTAGAAGCCTCGGCCTTGCCTTTGCCCTTATCAAGGATGCTACTCGGTTTGGTTTCTTCCATCGGGTAGGGTTTGTTTTCTTTATGGTATGGCCTAGACTCCTTAGGATAGGTTGGCTTCTCTTCGTTAGTGTTGTGTAACCGATTGGATCTAAAACTGGTTCGTGAATTTCCCTTTCTCTTAAGCTGTTGTTCCACGAGAATAGCCTTGTGTAACATCTCTTCTAACTCCACATATTGCTGCATCTCTACATTGTCTTGTATCTGTCGGTTTACACCACACAGGAACCTTGACATTGTGGCTTCTCTATCTTCTGATATACTAGCCCTCAGCATGAGCAACTCCATCTCCTGGTAGTATTCTTCTACTGATCTTGAACCTTGAGTGATTTTTCAGAGCCTATGATGCAGGTCTCTATAATAATGACTTGGAACAAATCTTTTGCTCATGATAGACTTCATCTTTGGCCATGTTTCAACTGGTTCCTCACCATTCCTTCTTCGATTAGTAACATACTGATCCCACCAGCTTAGAGCATAGTCGTAGAACTCAGTAGCAGCTATCTGGATCTTCTTTTGATTTGTGTACTGCTTACACTGAAAGACCAACTCAATCTCTCCCATTCAAGATAGGCATCCGGATCAGCTTTTCCATGGAATGGAGGTATCTTGAACTTTAAACCAGAAAGCTCATCTCTCTGGTTTATCCTTCCTTCTTGTCCACGTCTCTGCCTTCTTTGGCTTTGTCTTGAAGAGGAACTGATGTGCTCATAATAGTTATCAGTCTCTTTTGAGCCAGCATGTTCTTGTCGAGTTGGGTTACGTCCTTCTTCTCTTCTAGTCTCACGATTGTTGCCTTGACAAGTAGCTCTCCTTACTTCCTCTCTGAACTCTTTACGAAAATCATTGAGGCTGTTCTTCATCATCTCGGTCATCGTAGCTATCATGGATTTGTTCAGTTGAGCAGTCATGTCTTCCATGAGTAACTTGTTCTTCCAGACCAACTCGGCTTCTTCATCAGTTTCGGTTCCCATTGGCACCTACACCAACGAAACACAAACACAAGTAAGAAGTTCAAGGTAATTCACGAGAAGGAACAACAAAAAATTCAACACAAAACAATACTTGCTCGGCAAGGGATATCTTTATGCGGCTAGGTTAAACAAAATATGCTAGGGATTTCGGTCAAATCCAAAAAAGGAAAGTAACAGAATTTTGGCTAAAACACAAAGCACACGAGCAGCCCTAAGACAATGTCTAGTTTTACTTTTATTCAAGTTGATAAAGAAGTATGACGGCTGAATCAAAAAAAAAATTTCAAAAGAAACGAGACTTCCCTAACCAAAGCTGTTCTGATACCACATGACACACTCCTAGGATGCTTCTTTGGTTGATGGGAGGATAGATCCTTGCAAGAACGAATCAGAGACTTAAGTTCTTCAAGGCTGTGGATTGAATGGTGACACAAGAGCGATGAGAGATCTCTTGATACTCCTAGATGACTAGTTCGGTTATGACACACCGAGATAAACACCCTTAAGGCTTTGGATATTACACACTAGAAGAACACTCGACAACTAGAGAGAGCCGTCAAGATAAACAAAAGACTTAGATATTAGAATGCTTAAGTTCTCAAGGATTTTCGGAAACCCTTAAATAAAGAAAACAAAGAACATGCTCTAGGGTTTAGGAAAATATAACATAAAAACTATAGTCTTAAAATAACATAAGGTAAAATAGATAGTCTTCAAGTAGTCTTGGTCCGACATAGGGCCAAGGTGATTCGTAAGACAAGTCGTGGCCTCATTAAAAACCTTGCTCCCGAAAACCTCGTGGGACAAAACCAAAAGCAAGGAAAAGAGCACACACCAAATGTATTGCCTAAACACTAGCTCAGCTTGATGTAGAGATAGCTTGAATGGTGATCAAGATATCTCGGACCATCAAACCGTGTCCAAGACTTTCTTCTTGTTGTGGATATGAAGTGAGTAATCCTCCAATGGTCTCTTTGAGTTTCTTGGCTCTGGAACGGGTCATGGGACCTTCTGGAATGGTCAAAGCATCATCACCAGGCTGCTGGTATATGGTAGCATCAGGTGGGTCGTCTAAGATCTCTTTACCCTCTTTGGTAAGCAGGTTCATGATCACATCACTAACCCTTTTTCTCCTCCGCAAAGGCTGAACCTCTTCTTGAACTTCTGGAGAAGGTGTCTCATTTACATCCTCTCCACTAGACTGATCCAAATTCTCAGCCTCATGTGTCACCTCTTGATCATGATGACCTGATTCCTCTTGGTGCTGCTCCTGCACTTCTGATTCAGACTTTTCTCCCCCTCATGATCAAGAGGGGTTGTTCTTTCAGCTTCTCTAGATTGATCAGAAGGAGGAGTGCTCCTTCTTATCCCTTCATCTTGGGACATGTCCACCCCAAGCTTCTCCAATAAGATCTTTAGATTCAATGCATTATCCTCTGGTTCTTTAGACATGTCTTCTAAGAGCACCTTCAACCCAAGCAACCCATTTGGGTTGTTTATTTTTTTTTCTCTTTTTTTCTTTTTTTAAAAAGAAAAAATTAAAACGAACCATTCACGGGCCGCCACGTGTCAGTGGGGCCCGTGAACAGTATAAGAACCACTGCTTATTTAAGAACAATAAGCAATGGTGCTTAGAGTTTTAGTGGATCCCACCCGCTAAGCAACCCTCTAAGCACACCTTAAGAGCCTTTGTTGAGGGTGCTCTATGTCTTCCCATTTCTTTTCCTCATAATACCCCTTTGCCTCCATGAATTTCACATCTTTGGATACAAACACTCTCCTTGTCGCTGGATCGTAGCACTTGTACCCCTTTTGAGTTACAGAGTAACCAATAAACATAGCATTAGTACTCTTTGCATCCAGCTTGTTTCTCTGCTCTCCAGGAATCAAGACATAGCATCGACACCCAAACACTCTCAAATGATCTATGTATGGCTTGGTTTTGTTCAACACTTCATATGGAGACAGATTCTTCAATATCTTGGTTGGAATCTGGTTGATAAGGTAGCATGCAGTCTGAACTGCATTACTCCAAAACCGCCTAGGGACATTAGCATGGTACATCATGGATCTAGCTCCATCAGATGCATATTCTTCCTCTCAGCAACTCCATTCTGCTGTGGTGTGTAAGGACAACTCGTCTGATGCACTATCCCATGCTTGGCCAAGTGATTCTTGAAGGCATGACTAGTGTATTCTCCACCATTGTCTGACCTTAGTACCTTCACAGTAGCATTGTAATGATTAGAAACATATGCTTGGAAGTTTACAAAGGCATCTAGCACTTTATCCTTAGATGGAATCAATGTGATCCAAGTATACTTAGACTTCTCATTAATAAATGTCACAAAATACTTCTGATTATCCCTAGACACACATGGAGATGTCCTTACATCAGAGTGTTCTAGATCAAAGCAGTTATCATATATAGTCTCTGATGTTGGAAAGACAGTCCTACAATGCTTTCCTAAGGTGCGAGCTTCACACTCCAAATGATTGAATGATAAATTAGGTAAGATCAGTTCAATTGCACGATTATGAGGGTGACCCAATCTAGCGTGCCAAGTAATGCTATCAATACTATCAGTAGCACTACTTAAACAAATAGAGTCAAAAGGTTTAGAAAGCTTAGTTGTTTGCAGATGGTAGAGCTCATTCCTTCTGTCTCCTCGGCAAATGACTTGTCCATACTCCAAGTTTTGAAACTCAACTTCATTTGGCCTGAATACAACTTGGCAATTGAGATCCACAGTTGCTTTCTTCACAGATATCAGATTGGATGTGAACCGAGGTAGATAGAAGGAAGCTGAATCCTTTTCAAACAACTTCAGATTGCCTATCCCCTCTATTGGAATCTGATCACCATTAGCTATCCTGACATTCCCTGTGGTGGCTTTAATATCACTCATCAAACTCCTATAACTGATCATGTAATGAGTTTCTCCATAATCAACTATAATAGGTTTACTAGCCTCTCCACCAACACTAGAGTGTCTCCTTTGCTTCCTGGTTGTAACCAGAGCTTGAATATGCTCCATAAATGTCTCTGAATCCTTCCTCGTAATAGGACCATCAGCTCTGGATATCTCCGGTTCACTGGATCCCAATCTTTCTCCTAATGACTCACCCATGTAAGCTGAATATGAGCACTCTCCTCTGACCATTTGCTGTGTCACTTCCTTGACCAATATCTTTAGGTGCTTTTCTATACCAGCAAGATGTATGCTTGTCTTCCCAAACTTTCTCTTAGATCCCTTGGCCGTGGAAAGCTTTATAAGTCTTCCTTTCTTGTGGCTCATACCACTCTTCCCACAAGCTGGTTGCTTGTTCCGTTTAGGACCACTTTGTTCTCTTTGAAGCAAAGCACCTACACCATCTGCATCAATCAGCTCTAACCACAAGTATCTAAGATTTCTTCTCAGCTGAGTGAACTCGTCCTTCCTCTTTTCTAAGTCTCTGATAACCTTCTCAACTTCACAGACCTTCATCAGGTTGGACTTGTTCCCAAAAACTGCGTCAAGTTTCTCCCATATCTCCTTTGCGGCTTTACATTGTTTATAAACCTCCACAAATGATTTTGAGAGAGATCCATGGATGTTCTCAAGTGTTTTTATGTCTTCTCTGACCCACTTGTCTTGATCCTTCAGGTAATCTATCTGACCTTCTCCAGTAGTCATATCCTCAAAATCTACCACCTTTACATGACTTCTCAACAAACCATAGTTACAGATCCGGACACCTCCTCATAGGTTATCCCTTCACGCGACACCTCAGTTACAGATCTAAGCTTCACTTTCACACTATGGTCGTCGGTTTCCATTTGAATCTTTCACCCAAACTGAGAAAATGAAGAATAGAAACCCAGAAACACCAAGAACACGAAGAACACTAAAAACCACCTAGAACAAAGAACCCAGATTTCGAAAACACACACTCACCCCTTTGAGAAACCTGGCTTTGATACCATATTCGCTTTTGATTTAGTGAGTGTATAGACACGATTTTAGGAAAGAATCAGATTGTTTGTATGAGAGATTAAGAGGTTAGAGAGAATAGAGAGAGAGAGAGACTTGAAACTCTGTTAATTGATAAAATGAGAGAGTTAGAACATATATAGACTCAGATACAAGGTTTTTCGTGACTAAAGGGATAAGAAAGCAAGAGGAATCAAAAGATGCTTTGGTATCTTCTTTTCGGGCCACATAAACTCCTTTAGCTTCTTTCTTGCTGACCACAAAAGCTCCTTTTACTTTCCAGCTGTGCCAGTTTGTCCAAGACTCTCTCCTTATCTTCCCAACGTCTATATCAAGTGGATAAGGCTCAAGGTAACTTCTTCTTTATAGAAAAGTGATACAAGCCTAAGCTATCAAAGGCTGTATGATCCTTAGTACAAGAGAAGGAGCCGATCTGCACAAGGGGTGACTCGTTTGGACTGATCTAATCAACCAAAAGAATCTGGATAGAAGTAACTTGATTGATTGAAATGCACCACACAAGTAATGGAGGGTCTCGTGATACAACACAAGGTTTCTCTAGGCCGTGGAGGTACTGGTCTCACAAGGCAGAGAGAAGGGAGGTGAATTCTAGACAGAGAATTCTAGGGTTTCCGAAGAAAAGGTTTTTTGTTTATTCAATACTTCCTAAGAAAGGGGCTTGCGAAACTTATAAATAGAACTAAAGGAACAGACTCCTTTAGGTCAAGAAATAAAAACTATAGTTTAAAAATGGAAAGATAAGAAAAATGACATAAGTCTTCATAACCTTGGACCGAGATAGCATCTAGGAAATCTGTGAAGCAGATTGTGGCCTCGTTAAAAACCTTCCTCCGTAAAACCCACTGGGACAAAACCAAGAGGAAGGAAAAGAGCACACACAAAGAGCTTGGCCTAGTTACTTGGTCAGTCCAAGAGCTTTGCTAGGCAAGTTGGTCTTCAATGGTAATGATCATCAGGTTGTTGTGGCTGTGGTTCGGAGTGAGTGGCCAGAGATCTCCTCTTGATGCCTTGGTATGTTCAGCCGGTCCATCACTCTTCAAGCTTCGTTCTCCCATCTTCAGGGCATCCATCTTGGTGTTATCATTAGTAGCTTCTTTAGTGGTGTTAACCTGTTCAAGATCAGAAGCAAGTATCATGCTCTCATTAAACTTATGTTGAAGTAACTTAGCTCTTTCTCTGGTTATAGCTCCCTTGAATAGAGTTGTTACTGGCACTTCTTGAACCGTCTTTGGCTTAGTTATCTTGCTGAACATGTCTCGGATATCAGTTTCAGTTAGGTCTGGTTCAAGTTCTGGTTGAATGTCCTCATCATTCCCTCCCTCTTCAAAAGGTTTTGACCTCAAAACTGGTTCATCTGCAAAACAAGGAGATAAATCAGCAACATTGAAGGTTGACGACACATTCAACTCACCTGGTTGGTCCAGATGGTATTCATTGTTGTTGATCCTCTCAACAACTTGGAAAGGACCATATCCACTCGGTTTCAGCTTGGAACTCCTCTGGTTGGGAAACCTTTCTTGCCTCATATGTAACCAAACCCACTCTCTTTGTTCAAACACAATCTCTTTGCGCCCTTTGTTGGCATGCTTGACATACTGCTCAGTTCTCTTCTCCAGATTCTCCTTAGACTTCTTATCAACTCCCTTACATTCTTAGCTATTGCTTCTCCGGTTAGACTAATCACTTCAGCTGGTGGTAATGGCTTAAGGTCTAAAGGGGTCTTAGGGTTGAAACCATATGCAGCTTCAAAAGATGACATCTTAGTAGCTGAGTCCGGTTGTATGCAAACTCTATGAATGGAATGCAGTCCAACCTGTTCTTCATATTCTTCCCAATAGTGGAGCTAAGCAGCATAGAGGGTCATGTTTACTACTTCAGTTTGCCCATCCGTTTGGGGATGACATTTGGTGGAGAATAGCAGCTTTGTTCCCATCTTCTTCCACAAGGTCGTCCAGAAATAACTTAAGAACTTGATGTCACGATCAGAAACTATGGTATGTGGGACTCCATGTAAGCGTACCACCTCTTTAAAGAACAGATCAGCCGTTTTAGATGCATCATTCACCTTGGCACAAGGTATGAAGTGTGCCATTTTGGAAAATCTTTCTACCACAACAAAGTACGTAGACCATGAAGATATCCACCCAAGGAGCAGGGGGATAGGTAGTGGCATGTATAGATCATGGGGTTGTACTCCTGACTTAGCTTTCTTGCAAGTTACACATCTTGCACAATGAGATTCTACTGCCTTCTTGAGATGAGGCCAATAGAAATGTTCCCTTACCACAACTAAGGTTTTATCCACTCCAAAATGTCCCATGAGCCCTCCTACATGAGCTTGTCTGGTGATCAAGTCCCTCAGTGAACACTGAGGGATGCACAGTCTCTTGCCCTTAAATAGAAACCCCTCATGTAAGTAGAACTTCCCTTGTGGACCTCTGGTACAACTAGAATATATCTCAGCAAGATCCGGATCTCCTCCATATAGATCCTTGATGAATTCAAATCCCTTCACCTTTTCTTCCATTGTGGCAATCAAAACATATCTTCTTGAAAGGGTATCAGCTACAATGTTTTCTTTACCCTTCTTGTACTTGATGATGTAAGGAAAGGTCTCTATAAACTCCATCCAGCGGGCATGCCTCTTCTTAAGGTTTGTCTGGCCTCTTAGATGCTTTAGAGTCTCATGGTCAGTATGGACCACAAAATCCTTAGATAGCAGATAGTGTTGCCATGTCTCTAAGGCCCTCAATAGTGCATACAGCTCCTTGTCATTTGTCGGGTAGTTAGGGATGCTTCACCTAGCTTCTCACTGAAATAAGCAACTGACTTCTTTCCTTGAATCAACACGGCTTCAATCCCAATCCCAGATGCAACACACTCCACTTCAATGGTCTTGTTGAAGTCAGGTAAAGCTAGGACTGGGCATGGGTTAGGCGATCCTTTAAGGTCTAGAAAGCTTCTTGTTGAGCCTTTTCCCATGTGAACCCAATACTCTTCTTTACTACGTCAGTGAGTGGTACAGCTATACTACTGAAGTCTTTAACAAAACGCCTATAAAAGCTGGCTAAACCATGAAAACTTCGGACTTGACTAATGTTTGTGGGCTCTGTCCAGTTTTGGATTGCCTTTATCTTCTCCTCATCAACCTGTAATCCCTGTGAACTCACAACAAAACCTAGGAAGACAAGTTTATCAGTGCAGAATGTGCACTTCTTGAGGTTTGCATAAAGCTCTTCTTGCCGAAGTGTCTCTAGTACTTGCTCGAGATGTGTCACATGATCAAATAAACAAGTACTGTAAATTAAAATGTCATCAAAGTAAACCACGACAAACTTATTGATGTATGGTCTAAGAATGTGGTACATTAGGCGCATGAAGGTGCAAGGGGCATTGATGAGTCCAAATGGCATCACTAACCACTCATACAAACCTTGCTTTGTCTTGGAAGCAGTCTTCCACTCATCACCTTCTTTCATCCTCACCTGATGGTACTCACTCTTAAGGTCTATTTTTGAGAAGATTGTGGCTCCACTTAGCTCATCTAGCATGTCATCAAGGCGAGGTATGGGGTGTCTATACTTAATGGTGATGTTGTTTATGGCACGGCAGTCTACACACATCCTCCAGGTTCCATCTTTCTTTGGTACTAATAGGACAGGTACAACACAAAGACTAAGGCTTTACCTAACATATCCTTTGTCTAATAGGTTCTGAACTTGTCTCTCTAACTCTTTGGTTTCCTCAGGGTTTACCCTATAGGCTGGTTTGTTTGGTAAAGCAGCTCCTGGTATGAAATCTATTTGGTGTTCTATGCCTCTAAGTGGTGGTAAACCGGTTGGAATCTCCTCTGGAAACACATCTTTGAACCTGTCAAGAAGCCTAGTAATCTATGGATGAAGTGTAACCTCTTCAGAACCTGCACTCAAAAGCTCCTTATAAATCATTGGTAGCATTGTGTGTTTAGTAGCATTGTGTTTTTAGTAGCAGCAGCCTTCCTGATATAACCAGGCATAATAAGAAAATTAGACTTAACATATTTCTCTTTCTCTAGCCATTTGTAAATGCAGTTCATGAACTTGTGCTGGTGTGAGAGGTGCTAATCTAACCTTGCGCTTATCATGCATGAAATTGTACATGTTAGACCTACCATCATGTTTAGTTTCTCTATCCCACTGCCATGGCCTACCTAACAATACATGCCCAGCTTGCATAGGTACTACATCACATGTTACTTCATCTTGATACTTACCAATGCTAAATGGAATGTTAACTTGCTCTTTAACTTGTAGGTCAACCTTATCATCTAGCCATTTTAGTCTATATGGGTGCGGATTCTTAGTCTTCTCTAAACCAAGTTTATCTACCATATAAGTACTAGCAGCATTAGTGCAAGACCCACCATCTATAATAAGATTACATACCTTGCCTCTGATGGTACACCGGCTGCGAAATATGTTTTCTCTTTGGATGGTCTCAGCTGGTTTCATTTGGGCATTAAGCACACGCCTGATCATCAAGTTCTCTCCCACGTCTGGATATTCATTCTCTCCAAGTTCTTCTTGAACCAACGGATCATCTTCATCATGAGACTCATAACCACCATCTTTAGTGAGCATCATGACCCTCTGGTTTAGGCATTCTCTAGCCATGAGTCCTCGGCCTCTACACTTGAAACAGGTAATGTCTCTGGAACGCTGGGGGTTAGTGTTCTTCCCTGGTTCTGCTCTGGTGTTCTTGTTAGGTTCGGTGGGACGAGTCTTTGGCCTGTTATCCCCTTCAATTAGTTTTCCTTTGTCCACCGGTTTGTTGTAGTTGGTATTGCTTGAGTTCCAAGGGGATTCAGACTTGCATGTGGAGCTCTTCTTCCTGATGTGTTGCAGTGCTTGGACATCTAGGTGAAAGAGATCCTTCAAATCAGCGTAATTCTGCCTCTCAACCTTGCAGCTTATCCTATCTTGTAATCCGTCAATAAACTGAGCCATAGTAGCCTCTTCATCCTCATTAAGGTCTAGGCGATTTCTGAGCTTCTGAAACTCTTCATAATACTCTTCTACTGACTTGCTGAGCTGCTTAAGTGACCTGAATTTTCTCTGTAGGTCTCGGTGAAAGTGTCGTGGAACAAATATCTGCTTCATTGCGTCCTTCATGACTAACCAAGAATCTAGTTTCCTCTGATTACTTCTCCTTCTATCTGAACACAATCTATCCCACCAGGAAAGAGCATTGTCCATGAGTTGAGCTACGGCTAGAGCAACTCGTTTGGGACCAGGGCGGTTGTAATAGTAAAAGATATGATCCATCCTCTTCTCCCAATCAAGGTAAGCTTCAGGATCAACCTTTCCAGCAAAGGTTGAGGTTTCCATCTTGATGTGTTCCCGCCCTTGGTGGTGGTTCTGTTGGCGAGGAGCTCTCAAGGGAGGTAAGTAGTCCTCTTCTTCAAACTCTTGGTGCCTGTTTTGCCGGCCAGGAACTCTAGGTGGGGAAATGAACTCCTCTCCTTCCTCATCACCATAGTCATCTAGCTGAAGGCCTGCTCTTTGTGTCGGATTAGGGACACGTTGCTGGCCAGTTTCTTCATTAGTCTGTTGATTCTGTGTATTCTATTATGTTGTTGCCTTAGTTTGGATTGAGGAACCTATCAACATTCTGGACAGCTTGCATCGTTGGTCTTTGCTCGACCCTAGTTAGCCTATCTCCAAGGTGTTGGCGTATGGCCATCATGTCTTATCTCAAGGCTGCAAACATCTGCATGAGGGCAACTTGCTGAGTTGCTTCTCCAATGGCTGCTGTTGATTAACCTAACAAGAAACAAGGAAGACCTAAGTTTCTGCTCGAGTTAATAAAATGAAAGACAGGAACAGAAATTACGAATGTTTCTCTTTTTTTTATTAACTTTGAAAAGCAATAAGTAAAAAGTTAAATTACTTTTTTTTGTCTTTTTGGGTTTTTATATTCGGAAATCAGAATAAAAGAGGAAAAAGTGGGCTGCAAGCAAAATTAAATGGAAAAGAAGTAGTATCGACCAAGAATGGAAATAGTATCGACCAAAAAGGAAAGCCGGATATGCAAGTCCTTAGACACATTTCTTTGAATTCTCCTTGCAGCAATATGGATCTAAGACACAACTAAACTCGACAGGAGAAAGAACAGGATGAACTCAACTTTTTATAGATTTTTTTATGATCAGTTTATGCAAATAAAACTATATGAATGAAGAACACAATCAATTTTTTTTATGATTTTCGATTTAATAGATGCAAACAGATGAAACAAGATGTATATTGGATAGAAACGACCTGATGCTGAAGGAACTTCAGCTCTGATACCAGAAATGATACAACCCTAAGCTATCAAAGGCTGTATGATCCTTAGTACAAGAGAAGGAGCCGATCTGCACAAGGGGTGACTCGTTTGGACTGATCTAATCAACCAAAAGAATCTGGATAGAAGTAACTTGATTGATTGAAATGCACCACACAAGTAATGGAGGGTCTCGTGATACAACACAAGGTTTCTCTAGGCCGTGGAGGTACTGGTCTCACAAGGCAGAGAGAAGGGAGGTGAATTCTAGACAGAGAATTCTAGGGTTTCCGAAGAAAAGGTTTTTTGTTTATTCAATACTTCCTAAGAAAGGGGCTTGCGAAACTTATAAATAGAACTAAAGGAACAGACTCCTTTAGGTCAAGAAATAAAAACTATAGTTTAAAAATGGAAAGATAAGAAAAATGACATAAGTCTTCATAACCTTGGACCGAGATAGCATCTAGGAAATCTGTGAAGCAGATTGTGGCCTCGTTAAAAACCTTCCTCCGTAAAACCCACTGGGACAAAACCAAGAGAAAGGAAAAGAGCACACACAAAGAGCTTGGCCTAGTTACTTGATTAGTACAAGAGCTTTGCTAGGCAAGTTGGTCTTCTATGGTAATGATCATCAGGTTGTTGTGGCTGTGGTTCGGAATGAGTGGCCAGAGATCTCCTCTTGATGCCTTGGTATGTTCAGCCGGTCCATCACTCTTCAAGCTTCGTTCTCCCATCTTCAGGGCATCCATCTTGGTGTTATCATTAGTAGCTTCTTTAGTGGTGTTAACCTGTTCAAGATCAGAAGCAAGTATCATGCTCTCATTAAACTTATGTTGAAGTATCTTAGCTCTTTGCCTGGTTATAGCTCCCTTGAATAAGGTTGGTACTAGAACTTCTTGACCTGTCTCTAGCTTAGTTATCTTGCTGATCATGTCTTGGATATCAGGTTCAGTTAGGTCTGGTTCAAGCTCTGGTTGAATGTCCTCATCAAAAAGTTACCCAGGTAACTTTGGTAAGTTTTGGTCGAGGTTTGGACGACCCGGAATGGTACGGCCTGTACAGACTTGTTGATCAAAACTCTCCCAAACCATCCCAAACTTCCTTCTCTTCAGGCATCCAAACCCCCCCCCATCACTTCTCTTCATGTACTCACTCATTTCAACAGAGTATAGGTCCAAGCTTGAATTAAGTTTCAAGGAGTTTTCAACCCAACCGGCCCACCATCTTGCCTTCAGCTTCAAGTATCTTTGGACCACCGGTCTTCCTCCTGACTTTGGTGATGATCCTCATTACAGCACCCTCTTGGTGATGCTTTTCTTTGCTTCTCTAATGTCTTCTCTACACTCTCATGATATGTAGGCTATGTTGATTGAACCACCATGGACAGGACATGAAGGCAGCTCTCCATTGTCACAACATCCTCTCTACACTCTTTGGAGTAGGCGTATGGACTTCTCCATGGATTGTTGTCAATGGGCACTTCCTTCTCTTTCTTTGTTTGGTTAGACACTGTATTGAGATAAATAAAGAGATGACCAGAAGAAGAAGCTGGTTGATGATCCAAGGATAACTTCACAAAGAGAAACCACTTTGGTTATGTTTGTACAGACTTGATCCACAAGCTACCACTTGACCTAACCTGACTTGCAAGGCAAGGAATAAGTTGTGGAGACTAATATGGAAGTTGGGAACCTCTAAGAAGTCAAGGAAATCAGTTTGAATAGAGCTGTCACTATCACCAAGAAAGGCTGTGCATCTCCTCATGTCCCTTTCTACTCGTCCTGGACGAGCCAGACCTTGGTTGTATCCCCTTTGGCCTCTTCTCAGTCCCTACAGAATTATTTGTTTATATTTCCTTGTTTTAGTAATTGTTAAATGTTGCTCATTGTATATTTAAAGACATCTTCACCTCTTGTAACTCTTACCAGAATCAATAGACAAGTTTTTCTCTCTAATTTCGTGTGCTCTCTCTCTCTTGCTTGTGTCTAAACAATATTCACATTGTAAGGAGTTAAGTATTATGGTTTAGAGGCTGCCTTAGCTCTTTCTCTCATAAGGCAGCCTAATACTTGTCAAACTCACTCTAAACTCTTCCTTATCTACTTCTTAAACTCTAGATTACTGATTCTAAATCCTCTTCATCTTAGGTACACAATCTCAAAGTGTTGTGTTACTTCAGAAGGATAGATTCAAACTAGAGATTCTTTGCCACACATAACCAGTTTGCTGTCTAGGATCTTGGTTATAGTGTAGGCTGTTTTAGAGGATTAAACCACCATTTGGTTTTCTCTTACTTGAATGGTGAGTTCCTGTATGGTTGAAGAAGATTCAGTTACAAGTTAACTGAATACTCTCTTGACATGAGACAAACACTCATGAATTCCAACATGGTATCAGAGCTTTGTTGCTCTTCTTTCGGATTAAACTCACCTCTTTTATCTCTGTTTTGTTTAATAAATCCTTTCTCTCCCACTCTGATATTGTGTTAGATTGGTCAGTACTTAATAGTATCTTGAATCAAGCTTGAGGAAGAGAAAGATTTCATAAATGCTTCACCATTATGCTTTATCCATTGGATAATAGCTTTCTCTTAATGGAGCAACTCTTTGACCAGTGGACAAACTGTTTTGATCCATTGGATTCATTGTTGTCTAAGCCACAGAAAACACTTGTTCATGTGTTATTCTGTTGGTTCTTTTGTTGCAAGCCAGGAAAACATCAGTTCATGAGTTATTCCAGTGGCACATGTCTAAGATCAGTGAGCAAATTAATTGTTCAATGGTCCATTGTGTTTCAGATAATAAAGCACCAAACTCTTGTTGAGTATTGGAAGGTCCTGGCTGTTTATGCTTCCGCAAAACTAAAGAAAACATAGCAAAACTCTTTCCATTAGAACTCTTGAGCAAATTTTCTTTCTCTATTCTCTCATTCTCCAGGTTAGTTATTCTCCATCATTCTCCCATTCTCTGGCTCCTAATACTCTGGTTACATCATTCTCTACTCTCTACATATTCTCTGGTTACTTACACTCTCTGGTTACTTAAATCTGTATTGTCACAATCTTGTTTATAACTTGTGTAAGGTTCTTAAACTATCTTGAAGTTAAGTTGTCTTGATAGAATAGTCTTGCTTATGTCCTTAGGAAAATTGATTGTGTCATTGCATGAATTCTTCGTCTTGATGATTAGGATTCAGAGAGTGTTGCTAGGATAGAATCATGAAGATATCTGTCCATTGCTTGTTTGAAATGTGTTTTAAAGATCAGACTTTGTAAAAACCCATGATCTGATCTCTTGTTGTCTACTGATGCTTGTCTTAGTATTGTTGATAGGCTGCCCATGTTGATCAGAGCCTACACTTGATATATATTCCTGACCATGGAGATTCCCCACTTCCCATCAACACTTTGGACACTAAATGTGTCCATTAACTCCCAAGATGGTTGAGAGGATGAATGGAGCAGTGGAGAGATTGCTCATAAGTGACTTACCTGATACCAAGAGGGTGGACAGGAAGTACACTCAAGAGAAAAGGCCACAATTCAAGCCAAGAGGGCTGTGGTCTCAAGGAATTGGTGATCATCATTGGATCACATCTTCCAAGCTTGACCACATACTCTCATTTTCAGGTCAAGCTTGAGGAGGGGTGTTAAATATGAGAAGCCAATGTCCATTCTTCAGAAAATTATGCAAGGGAAGTACCTAAATCTATATCATTCTTATGATTGAATAGGTTTGCCCCATGATAATTGATTCATGTGTTTGTGCATTGTTTGAATCAGGTACTTGGAGCTCATGAGAAGAGTGTGCTCATGGATCAAACCCTTTGATAATGGCAGGATGTCAGAAGAAAGGGGAAGCCAAAGAACCAGCCACATGGAGAGTTCCAAGCAGTTTTGAGTGTGAAACAAGGAAGGCATTGTTGCTTGCTTGCCATTGAAGTAAGACTATGATCCTGGGTTTATGAGTCCCTAAACTTTATCATATGAGTCATAAACCCACAGGCCAATCCCTAGGCGGAGGGTGGTTGCACTCTTTTTCCCTAAGTATGGTTTTATCCCAAGAGGTTTTCCATACTTAGGTTTTTTAATTAGGCAAGTACTCTCAGTTCCATGCTTGCCCAAGGATCTCCTATGGTCAAGCTTGAGGGGGAGTATTGAAATAAATAAATAGATGACCAGAAGAAGAAGCTGGTTGATGATCCAAGGATAAGTTCATCAAGAGAACCAATTTGGTTCTGTTTGTACAGACTTGACCCACAAGCTACCACTTGACCTAACCTGACTTGCAAGGCAGGGAATAAGTTGTGGAGACTAATATGGATGTTTGGAAACTCTAAGAAGTCAAGGAAATCAGTTTGAATTCAAAAGAAAGGATCTGCTTTGAATTAAGCAAGAAGAAGTCACATGGGTGCATAAGGAGTTGTGTAGAGCTGCACTATCACCAAGGAAGGCTGTGCCTCTCCTCATGTCCCTTTCTACTCTTCCTGGACGAGCCATACCTTGGCTGTGTCCCCTTTGGCCTCTTCTCAGTCCCTACAAAATTATTTGTTTATATTTCCCTGTTGGTAATTGTTAAATGTTGCTCATTGTCTATTTAAAGATATCTTCACCTCTTGTAACTCTTACCATAATCAATAGACAAGTTTCTCTCTCTAATTTTGTGTGCTCTCTCTCCCTTGCTTGTGTCTAAACAATATTCACAATGTAAGGAGTTAAGTATTATGGTTTAGAGGCTGGCTTAGCACTTTCTCTCACAAGGAAGCGTAATACTTGTCAAACTAACTCTAAACTCTTCTTTATCTACTTCTTAAACACTAGATTACTGATTCTAAATCCTCTTCATCTTAGGTACACAAACTCAAAGTGTTGTGTTACTTCAGAAGGATAGATTCAAACTAGAGATTCTTTGCCACACATAACCAGTTTGCTGTCTAGGATATTGGTTATAGTGTAGGCTGTTTTAGAGGATCAAACCACCATTTGGTTGTCTCTTACTTGAATGGTGAGTTCCTGTTGTATGGTTGAAGAGGATTCAGTTACAAGTTAACCGAATACTCTCTTGACATGAGACAAACACTCATGAATTCCAACACACTAAACACTTCTTATGTCCATGTACAGCACTCAAACTACAGAATAGATTAGGCCACAAGCAATGGGATCAAACCTTGACTAATCATCAAGTTTGATCTCCAATGTCAAACGCAATGCAACATATTGAATCAAGACAAGCATGTTCTAATCTATGCAAGCAACTTCCTAAATGACAATGCATGATCTGATAAGATAAAACACATTTCATTTAGGTAAAGCTAGTGATGAAAACCCTTCTGGTTTTGATTCCCTTGACTGATCTTGAGGGTGATTTGAATGGTCACTTCTGGTGGTTACTAACACTCGCAGGTTGGTGTTGATGGATTAGACTCGAACTGATGGTGGATGGAATGAATGAATGGTTCTTCAGAACTGATCTATGGACTGACCAGAACTTGTGTAGAAGTGTCAGTAGATCGTGCAGTTCACCTACACAAACAATGATCTAAACGCAAGTAAGCCTTGCAGAGAATCAACTCTTAGGCAGTCGATGTTCAAAGATGAACAAAGGATTCACAGTTTGCAAAAGTATTTTTTGATAAAAAAAGGTGAATGGTTTTATTCTGGTCATGCAGCCTCTATATATAGGTTACAAGAATGTAGAAATGAAAAGACAAAGTGTAGAAATTAAGAAACTTAGAAACTAGCACACAAGACTTGACTTTTGACCAGAATTGAGTTCTTCTTTCAATGACCCTTGCTTGCCCACGAACAGGACTGACTCCTTGACTCCTTTCTGATATTTTCTTGGTGCAATGGGCTTGGAATGTATTGAACAAAGGTCTGGTCGAATTTGGCTTGAATCAGACCCATAATGAAATTTTTATGGGCTGATATCACTTCACTTTGGGCCATTTGATCCAAAACAGCTTCAGATGGTTTCTTGGACTTGAACTTCGTGGCTGGCCCATCAGCAAGAGTGGTTTGAATTGTCTTGAGCTTGGTTTCAGAAAAATGGCCTGGTCCATTTTGATCATTAGGCCGCATTTCAACTCCTGGATCAGTGTCACTCCCATTCAGCTCAACTTCAGCTCCTTGAGTAGTCAGCTAATCCAGCTCAGCTAGGTAAGCATCACTTTGATTCAGTGTGAATGGGTTCCATGATCCGAGAGAGAAGGAGTACAAATGGATTTCACTCCCTGCCATTCGAGTTCAAATGGAGTGAACCAGGGTCTAAGAAGAGACCAAGATCTTGGTGTGTGCAAATTGTGGAGTTCACACTTGCAACACAAGTTAGGCCATGATCCAGGGTCTTTGTGTCCATCACAATGATCCAAGACACAAAGACCCACTGGCCAATACCTAGGCCTTGAGGACTTTACTCTTTTTCCCTCTTCAAGGTTTTATCCCAAAAGGGTTTTCTTTGGAGAGGTTTTTAATGAGGAAGCTCTTCAAGGTTCCAAGCTTGACTTAGGAGCACTAGAGGCAAGCTTCAGGGGGAGTGTTAACTTGAAGAGAAGAAATGAAAATTTGAGGCTAAATGATGAAGATGGTCTAAAGTGCGAAGTTAGTGCAAGTCCTCCAGAACACTTGATGAGGACTTGAAGAAGACTCGTTGAGGACTTGATGAGGACTTGAAGAAGACTCGTCGAGGACTTGAAGAAGACTTGATGAGGACCTGAAGAAGACTCGTTGAGGACTTGAAGAAGACTTGATGAGGACTTGAAGAAGACCTCTTTACAGAAAGGAAGAACCTTATCCACTCACCAAAGGAAGGGGCATGAACCTAGACAGATCTCTGGATAGGTTCAGTGACCTTGCTGGCTGATTCTCAGCCAAGCTTCCCTTAGGCGAGCTCCTCTGGTTCTAAGCTGTCCTAAAACGTGTGGAGAGCTCTGTCCACACAATTCAACCCAGGAGCCTCTTCCCTTTGACTCCACATGCTTTGTTGATTATCTTGAAAACCCTAATGTATCCATCTCTCTCTCTCTATAAATGTTGTATCTCTGTCAAGTGTAAACCTTAAGGGAGTAAGGGGGGTTTCCCCTCTCAACTTCATAATAAAAGCTTAGTGTTCTTGTTTAATATATATATATATATATATATATATATATATATATATATATAAAAGTTAACTTGAAGAGAAGAAATGAACATCTGAGGCTAAATGATGAAGATGGTCTAAAGTGCAAAGTTAGGGCAAGTCCTCCAAAAGACTCGATGAGGACTTGAAGAAGACTCGTTGAGGACTTGATGAGGACTTGAAGAAGACTCGTGAGGACTTGAAGAAGACTTGATGAGGACCTGAAGAAGACTCGTTGAGGACTTGAAGAAGACTTGATGAGAACTTGAAGAAGACTCATATATGTAAACCCATTGTGCAAAACAAGAAGGCAAGAAATGATTATGTGTGGTTTGGAAAAGATGCTATGGAATATGCCTTAGGAAACTACCAGGAAGCTCCCCATTTCTAGTTCAGACTCGCAGCCATTCCTGTCCACTCATTTAGTCCACAAGCCAGCATAAGACAGGCTGTCACTTGACCAAGGCGAGCTGCAATAAGAGCCAAGTACTTCAAATACTGAATCGAGACTGCTTCTGGTCCAGATACACTTCTCCTCTCCTCCAATCATCCTTTACTACACGAATTGCCTCACCATTCAGAGATCATCACAGCCGTTCATCCTTCTTCAAGTGTTTCTATCCATAGGATCTAGGTTTATTATTTTTCTACTTGTTTTGCTTACATCAAGCCAAAGTGGTGATTGTAAACACTAAGGGAGTGAGTGGGATTTACCCTCCTCCTTCATAATCTTATATCCCATTTCTGATTATGAATCTCTGCTCTTGAATCTTTTGATCTCTGGTTACTTAGTCTCTCACGAATCTCTCTCATCCACCTTATTCTCTTAATCTCACCCACAATCTCTATTTTCTCATCAAGTCTCCCTTTTACTCTCTTTGACACAAGACTAATCCAAACCTGTTGAGGTTGGATCTCCACACACACACACGACCTATACTCTGAAAAATCTAACACTCAGCTCATCTTTAGTACCTTCAGCTAGTTTTAGCTCAGACACACTTTCTTCAGCTTGTTTCAGCTTATATACACTCTCTTCAGCTAGTTCCAGCTTGTGCACACTCTGTTTCAGCTTGTCCTCAGTCTCACCAGCTGGTTTTAGCTCATAAATTCAGTGTCACTACCAATCAGCTAAGTTTCAGTATCCCAACACGTCCATTATTAAACCCAGTTCTTCTCACGGTCCAAAACTTCATGGATCATACCAATAAGACCTTGAAATTGCCCATTAATCCATACCATGATCAGTGGATTAGCTAGTGTGTTCTTGATCATCATACATTGGTTTTTGAGGCTGGTCAGGGTTGCATCAACTAGACTACCTTAACCGCATCCTTAGACATTACTCTAGGTGCTCAACCTACGTCAGCAACCAACCAAGTGAATGATGATAATGCAAAACACCTTAACAAGTTCTAATCAGTCATGAATGCAATCACTGGAGCTGATACACTATCTAGCACCCTAATACACATCCAAGCAGTGAACAAGGTATGGCCTTTATCATCAAAACACAACACAGGACCTTAAAGCAACTTGGGACAGCATCTAGCAACACAACTAGCAAGCTATTTATGTACCTCAGGACATGAACTCACAACACTACACGACCAGTTCCTAAAGGCTCAAGCTTTATCAAGGGAAGAGGAGTTAACTTACACTCAAGGAACCTGTGCTGGTTCCTTGAACCTCCATGGATAACCGGTTCATGAATAGACAGATCGGAGTTGTTGGTTTGCAACCCAACATCTCAGCCTTGGGCCAACCTTCTCCTTGGACCCACCATGCCAAATACACCTCCTTTCTTCATGTTTGGTCGCCTCTTCTCAGGTACAAGGTGAAAGCTTTCATCTTGAAAGAGTTCTTCTTGGACCCAGATGAGAATAGCTTGAACAAAGCCTTGGAGCTTAGTTGATCAGACTGCTCCATTCACCTTGTTTCCAAGGTTCTTCTTCTTTAAAAAAGACATGAGAGATGATGATGGACTGAGTATAGCTTATGGATGTTGGAATGAAGAAGGAAAAACCAGAAGAAAGGAGTTAGTTCATGATCTAAGACAAGTGCATCAAGAGGAGTTAATTTTGGTCTATCTTGTACAACTGGTCTAATCCTCGACAAGGAGTGCCTTGAAAGGCATGAATGGAGTTAAGTCAGCTAGATATGGTCCTTGGCAAGTTCAGAAGTTAAGGAAACCAAGTTAGGAAGCAAGTGGTCGAATTTGGTCTGATTTGGACAAGAAAATATCACATGTGGTGCATAAGAAGAAGGACTGACCTGTCACTATCACACCAAGCCGAATGTTCCCTCTTCCTCCAGTCACTTTCTCTTCCTCTGGACGTGCCAGACTGTCCATGCTACAGCCTGCTCCACACCAGTCTTCCCCAGCCAGTTTTTAACCTGCACTGATCTCTCTCTCTCTACAAATTTGTTATTTAAGTTTTCATGTTTTATTAGTAGTTTATTGTGCTTGTAAAGTCTTGTACCTTGGCTATAAAGCCCCCACATGTAACCCACAAAATTCCTAAGGAGAGTTGAGCCTCCTCCTTCACTTATTCTCTGGATCACAATATCTTATACTCTCATACTCTGAAGTGATAAGTTAACTTTTTCCTTCAACAAATCTTTGGTTACTTTATTCTCTCATTCTCTTATTCTCACAAACTCTCAAATACTCTCAATCATTCTCTTCTTCTTGAACTTGAGCAGGTTCTGGTTCTTGTGTACTCTCCTGATCATGAACATCTGACCCTTCTTGCCAGTCCTACTGTGCTGGTTCTTGTTCATTCCCCCCCTTCAGGATCACGATGAGTGTCCTCAGTGACTGGTGGGGATGTACTAGTAGGCGCCTCTTTTGCATTAGAGAGACTAATGCCAAGACTTTCCATGATTATCCTCAGATTGTTGGCCCTATCTGAATGTGCTTGAGATAAATCCTTCAAGTTATCCCAACTCTTTTCATCATAAAATCCCTTTGACTCCAGGAACTTCACATCTCTACACACCAAAACTTTCCTAGTCTATGGAACATAGCATTTGTAGCCTTTCTGGTTTGGTGAGTACCCAATGAAGATAGCTTTGACACTTTTAGCTTCTAGTTTGTGCCTTAGTTCACCTGGGATCAACACAAAACACACACACCCAAACACCCGCATATGATCAATGGAGGGATAAGTTTTGTTTAATACCTCATAGGGAGAGACATCTTGAAGGATTTTGGTAGGAATCCTACTGATTAGGTAACAAGCTGTGATCACAGCATCTCCCCAAAAACGTTTGGGAACATTGGTGTGAAACATCATGCTCCTAGCCACCTCCATTAGATGTCGGTTCTTCCATTCTGCTACCCCATTTTGCTGGGGTGTGTATGGGTAACTAGTTTGGTGGATGATCCCATGCTTGTTTAGATGAGCTTTGAAAGCATTGCTCGTGTATTCTCCCCCATTGTATGATCTAAAAATTTTGATCTTAACATTAAAGTGGTTAGTTATGTAGCTTTGAAAGTTCACAAAAGCTTCTAACACCCTATCCGTTGATTGCAGTAAGGTTAACCAAGTGTATTTTAATTTTTCATCTATGAAGGTCACAAAACACTTATGGTTTTCTCTAGATAAACAAGGGGCAGTCCACAAATCAGAATGAATAAGATCAAAGCAACTTTCATACATAGTCATAGACTTAAGGAAAACAGATTTGTAATGTTTGCCAAGAATACAAGCTTCACAACTATCATTCTTAAAAGAGATACTAGGCAACATGAAGCTCAGTGCACGTGAGTGAGGGTGTTCTAGTCTAGCATGCCACATTGCATTTTTAGGGAAAACATGAGATGAACTAAAAGCATAAGATAAATCAGAGAGACATTTGGTGTCTTCCAGCAGGTACAAGCCCTCCTTGTTCACACCCTTGCCAAGCAAACTACTTGTCTCAATATCCTGAAAGTAAACATCATTAGGACTAAAGACAGCAAGGCAGTTTAAATTAGTAGTGGCCTTATTAACAGATAACAAATTTGAAGTGAAAGTACGCATATAGAATGCCTTTGAATCTTTGTTAAACAATTTCAGGTTTCCTACACCCTTAATGGGTACTTTCTCACCATTAGCAACCATTACATTTCCTAAAGCCGGTTTTATGTTACTCATCAAGCTAGCATCACTAATCATATGGTGAGTTGCTCCTGAATCTATTACTAATGGCTTAGCAACCTTATCATGACTATGTAAGGCATTTAAAGAGGTTACAAGGACAATACCAGAGTTCTCCTTGAGTGCTTTGATGAGAGCATCAAGGTCTGACCTCTTGATAGTCTCATCTTTAGTTGTTCTCAAGGCAGGAAGGGCATTTGTTACCATTGCTTTGGCATCACTGGTTGTACTTGACCCCACGTGAGAGCGCATGGTTGAGCACATAGATGGAGTGGTTGGTTCTGGTGTATCGGTTGAGAAGTGTGCTCTTGCATCCATGTACTGACTTTTGGTTCTTTGAACTTGGCAGGTTTGAGGTGAGGATGGAGAATCCAGAACTTGTCCTTCATATGGCCCTTCTTTTTGCAATGATCACACACCCACACCTTCTTAACCTCTTGTTTGTAGTACCCTTTGTTAGCTACGGCAACTTCCACCTTGTGCGCCATGTTGAGCTCTCCTTTGCCTTCAAACAAAACCACTGACCCTTGTTCCCTCTGGATTTGGGCACATACTTTATCAAGAGATGGAAGCTTCTCAGCTCTGAGTATGTGCTTAATCAAGTCATTGTAGCATGGGTGAAGGGTCAGGAGTAGTCCAAAAACTTTATCTTGTTCCCGCCTCTCATTCAACACCAATGGATCAGTTGTGCTTGGTCTAAGCATCTCGAACTGAGCCCATAATGACCTGAACTTCCCAAAGAACTGGTTAAAGTCCATGTCTTCTTTCTTGAAAGAGTTGATAGCTCACTTTACTTCAAAGACCCGGCTAAGGTTAGAGACATTTCCATACACCTTTTGCAAGGTATCCCATAGTTCATTAGAGGTTTCACAGTAGGCGTAAGCCTCTAGGATACTTGGCTCAGGAGAGCTTTGAATGGCTGACATGACCAGGAAATCCTCTTGACTCCATTTGCCTTCATCAACTGTCACAATCTTTCGGCCATCTTCACCTTGTGTTACTAGCTTTGGAGCTTGACCTTCTGTCACATGGCTCCATAACCCTCGACCTCCGAGAGCAGTCTTCACAATTCTTGACCATAGGAGATAGTTTAAACCTTTCAGAGTTACTGGAATAGCAACGGCCTTGGTTTGCTCCATCTTGGATGCTATGGACCGTTGGGTAAAAGAAAGTTTCTCGAAAAACTGAAAAGTTTTTGAACTTAATAGAAAGAACTCTCAAGAACACCTTGTATACTCAAGGGAGAGAAGAGAATACCCAGAGAAACAAGAGAAAATGAGAGAGGGAAAGGTAAAAACAGAGGAGGTTCGGCAAGTACAGAGGAGAAAACAGAGGAAAAACAGCGGAAAAACAGAGGAACCAGGCTATTAACCGCTGGATAATAGACTAGGTTTTGCTGGGAAAGAAGAAAAACTAAGAGGAAACAGATGCTGCGGAAGTAGAGAAGTGGTTTAGGAGCGTTTAGGCTCTGATACCATGTAAGTTTTGTAGATAATAGTCGGATAAATTAGGAAGAAGAATGAAGAACATGTGAAGAACAGAGGCTGAATCGCCTAAGAGAAGAGAGAGAGAGAGAGTTTAGATGTTTGTAGGCGAGAGAGAATAACGAGAATCCGAAACCATTCTGCTTACTTAATTTAGGTTTACAGCATACATACATAAATATGCAAAAGGGGACAGACAATTTGAATTTAAAGAATAAACAAAAGGACTCCCTAGAAGACCAACCGGCTTGTCCAGCCGGGTGAAAGTGACAACTCGCCCAACGTCTCTTTCTGCTTAATCAGACCCGTGATCCTTCTCCCAACGGTTCTCTCCACTTGGTTACTTTGTAACTGAGTCCCTAAATAGAGGTTTAGTCTCACGAGTTTGGTTCCTTGCCATGCAAGGTAAGACTTGGTCGATCTTGGAGTGGGCCCGGCTGTACGGATGAGTTGTACGGACCACTTCTTCTTGATTGTTCCAAATGCACATCTTCTTGTCAACTAAGTCTGATCCTCCTTTCTCCTTTATTATTCTCAATATCTAAGTCCTGTCATTTTGAGTCTTTTTCCTTTTCTTGAGTCTACCATTAGGTCAAGGCTGAAGGACTATTAATAAAGTCCCACACGCAGCCATTGTAACACAAAACTTTTAACCTAGATTGATATACGAGTCAGTTTTCCCCCTAAGCAAGCTGCAGCCGACTTCTTCTTTCTGGTGAGATTCAAGTGAGCAGGGTCTTGAACTGTATCAAGGATCCTTAATCATCCTTGTGGTGTTCTTTGTTCCATCTACTTCATCATTAACTGATCTAACAAGAGAGAACGTGCAAGCCAGCTTGTTAGATCCCATCCACACTTGATTCTCCATCCGGATTAAGTGTCCATCAATCTACCATCCTTTGTTCCCAAGAGAGTACGGTAAACCCAGCTTGAGAATCCATCATCACCACCCTTCCAGAGAATCCTCTGAGTCTTATATCATTTGTATCAGAGCCAAAGGTTCCTACCCTTGTTTTTCTTACCCTCTATCTTTAGATCGTTTGCTTCTCTTGTTCCTTTAGCTTATTAAACGAAAAAGCCAAAATATTTGCTTCTGTTATTGCTTATTGTCGTGTTATTTCACTATAAAACACATAAAAAGTATTTGAAGTAGCACCTAGTTTTTTGAGTAGAGTCGATCTCCGTTTAAAAGAAAAGAAAAACGATAAAAGTTTAATTGTTCTTGCTAGTATTCATGTAGTTCATAACTTGTTTTCTCATTAGAACTCGAGTTTACCTTTCTCAATAGGTTACTAGATCATTAAAATTCCAAAAAGTAAAAAAAAAATTAGTTTCTTTCCTTTTCTCGACCACCCGATATCCTTGTGGGCGAGTTTCCTTTTTTTTTGTTTAAGTCCTTGTGGCTGGGTTCAATTTTTCAAAAACCCTAAAAGAATTTCCTTTTCTCTCTTATTCCTTTTAGCTTTTTATTTAGTCAAAAAAAATAAAAGTTTGCCTTTTCGTTTAAAAAAACCTTTTGTTACCGTTGGTATTTACCTTTCTTGTTGTTTTTGAGTGAGTCTAGTTGCATCAGACGAACAATGGGAGACCTTGGAGCTGATGGAGTTAACCCTCCAACCATGGAGCAGATCATGACAGCCATGAGGGACGAGATGAGGGCTGTCATAGGAAATTTTGGCCAGCAGATCAATGCCAGGCTGAACCGACTACAGCAGCCTCAAAGGAGAGGCCCGATCAGCAGCCAAAACCCCAACCCGGACGATGAAGATGAGGATGATGAAAGCATGCCCAACCTAGAGGAAGATGATCCTCTCCAAAACCACAACCCTAGGAGACAGGATCCTCTTAGGAACAACCGAGTTAGAGAGGTACAAACTAGAGAACAAAACAAAGACATTAAACTTTTCCTCCAACTTTTGCAGGTAAGTCCAACCCGAAAGTGTACTTCGACTGGGAGAAACGTCTAGAGTAAATTTTTGAAAGTTATGGCTATGGATAGAACAAGAAGGTGACCTTAGCAGCAGCTCAACTCACTGAGAATTCCCTAGCATGGTGGGACAGGAATGTAGCTGAAAGAAGAAGGAACCGATTTGGGACAGTCACAACTTGGACTGACATGAAATACCTTTTGAGGTTGAGGTATGTTCCTGATTATTACCACAGAGACTTACAAAAACGTTTTCGCAAGTTATCTTAGGGTAATAGGTCAGTAGAGGAGTACTTTGAAGAGTTTGAGAAGCTAATGCACTCACTGGAGTTGGAAGAATCTGAGGAAGCTTTGATGGCTCAATTCATTGATGGACTCCAAGAACGTATGTCCAGGAAGGTAGAAAGGACTCAGTATAGTGGTTTACATGAACTTGTGCATCTAGCCGTGCAAATTGAGCAGCAGATCAAGCGCAAGACGGCCAATGCTGGACGTTCCAGAACAACTACACCATGGGCACCTAATGTCAACAAACCAGCCGACAAAGGTAAGGCTGTAGAGATTGATTCTCGGTTCAAAGTTAAGGGTAGTGAGCCAAACAAAGGTCCTAGACAAGAACACAATAAGAACCCTAACCAACAAAGAATTCGAGATATTACTTGTTTTAGATGTTAGGGGCGAGGTCAAATGGCTAAGGAATGCCAAAACCAGAGGGTCATGACCATCACTGCCAGTGGAGACTATGAGTCTCAAGATGAAGCTGACATGGAAGAAATAGATTCATGAGAAGAAGTGGAGTATCCGGACACTGGAGAAATGTTGGTTACTAGGAGAGTGTTGAGTGTGACCATCAACCCCGAGGAGAAGGCTCAAAGAGAGAACCTCTTCCACACTCGCTGCACCATCAAAGCTAAGGTATGTAACTTGGTAATAGATGGAGGATCTTGTACTAACGTGGCTAGCAAGTACATGGTGGACAGGTTAGGTCTGGAAACAACCAAGCACCCTCGACCATACAGGTTGCAATGGTTAGACAACAAGACTGAGTTGAAGGTCACTGAGCAGGTCAACATTCCTTTCAGTGTTGGCAAGTATCAAGATGAAGTATTATGTGATGTAGTTCCAATGCAAACCGGCCATATCTTATTGGGAAGGCCATGGCAATTTGATAGAGCCACTTTCCACAATGGCCAAACCAACTACTACTCTTTCAAATTCAAGGACCGCAAATACAACTTAGTTCCTCTTACCTCATCTAAAGTGCAAGAGCTCCAACCTAAGATGAACAAGGAGGATCAGGTAAGTAAAACTAACCTTATGATTTCTCCTGGTTCTATTATTAAGACTCTAAGTGCCAAGGGCACCGTGCTACTAATGATTTTAAAAGAGTGTCTAAGCATAGGTAACCAGGAACTCCAACTCCCTCAACAAGCCCAAGCCCTGCTAGACAAATTTCATGATGTGTTCCCTGATGAGTTACCAGCCGGGCTGCCTCCTATCAGAGGGATAGAGCACTGGATAGACCTTGTCCCAGGTTCTGCCTTGCCAAACAAACCTGCTTATAGGATGAACCCAGAGGAGACAAAGAAGCTGGAAAATAAAGTGCAAGACCTCATGGCCAAAGGATACATCCGGGAGAGCCTAAGTCCTTGTGCTATGCCAGTCCTTTTAGTTCCCAAGAAGGATGGGTCATGGAGGATGTGTGTGGATTGTAAGGCAATCAACAACATCACCATCAAGTACATGCACCCCATTCCGCGTATAGACGACATGCTTGATGAATTGAGTGGAGCCACCATATTTTCCAAGGCTGATCTGAGGAGTGGATACCACCATGTGAGGATGCGTGAAGTAGATGAGTGGAAGACTGCTTTCAAGACAAAGAAAGGTCTATACGAGTGGTTGGTCATGCCATTTGGCCTAACCAATGCACCAAGCACTTTCATGCGCCTCATGAACCAGGTTCTTAGGTCCTTTATATGTAAATTTGTTGTTGTCTATTTTGATGACATCCTTATTTATAGCAAAGGCTTAGATGAGCATCTTAAACATTTAGAACTTGTGTTACTTACACTTCGGAAGGGAGGTTTATATGCCAACCTAAAGAAGTGCACCTTTTGTACTGACCAACTTGTCTTCTTAGGTTTTGTAGTAAGCAAACAGGGACTCCAAGTAGATGAGGAGAAGATCAAAGCCATTCAAGAATGACCTACCCTAACCACCATTGGTCATGTTAGGAGTTTCCACGGGTTAGCCAGCTTCTATAGGCGATTTGTTAGTTCAGTACCATAGCTGCTCCCTTAACTGCTGTGATCAAGAAGAATGTCCCCTTCTCATGGGGTTGCATTCAATATCTTGAAGACCAAGCTGACCCAGGCACCCGTTTTTGCCCTTCCTGACTTTGATGAGATGTTTGAGGTCGAGTATGATGCATCCGGAGTGGGCATAGGGGATGTTCTGCACCAGAGGAAGAAACTAGTGGCCTTTTTCAGTGAAAAACTAAGTGGTGCAACCCTCAACTACCCTACATATGATAAAGAGCTGTATGCATTGGTTAGGGTTCTAGAGACATGGCAACACTACTTGCTGTCCAAGGAATTCATCATCCATACTGACCATAAAACTCTCAAGAACCTAAGAGGCCAGACATCACTTAAGAGAAGACATGCTAAGTGGCTGGAGTTTATTGAGACCTTCCCCTATGTCATCAAGTACAAGAAGGGAAAAGAAGATGTGGTTGTTGACGCCTTGATAACCACCATGGATGCAAAGGTACTGGGGTTTGAACACATTAAGGAGTTGTACCAAGAGGACCTAGAGTTGAAGGAGGCTTTTCAGTCTTGTGGAAAGGGAGCTTTCCAAGCCTATCACTTGCACCAGGGTTTTTTGTTTCAAGACAAGAGGCTTTGCATACCTCAGTGTTCAACGAGGGACCTCATCCTTCAAGAACCACACGGTGGTGGTCTTATGGGTCACTTTGGTGTAGACAAGACCTTGGCTATTGTGACTGATCACTTCTTCTGGCCACACCTAAAGAGAGATGTGGAGAGACATTGTGCTAGATGTGTACCTTGCCACAAGGCCAAATCCAGGTCACACCCACATGGTCTATACTTACCTTTACCAATTCCTAATGCTCCTTGGGAGGATGTTTCTATGGATTTTGTCTTAGGTTTACCCAAAATTAAACACAAGGATTCAATCTTTGTGGTGGTGTATCGATTCTCCAAAATGGCCCACTGCATACCATGTGACAAGACCAATGATGCCACCCAAACCATAGACATATTCTTCAAGGAGGTGGTGCATTTACATGGGCTACGAGGGACCATTGTGTCTGACCGAGACACTAAATTCTTGAGCCATTTCTGGAGGACCCTGTGGAAGACGCTTGGTACCAAACTACTCTTCTCCACAACCTGCCACCCTCAAACAAATGGACAAACTGAAGTGGTAAACCGAACCCTCACTACCTTACTTAGAGTCGCACTTGGTAGAAACTTGAATACTTGGTTAGATTGCATACCCTTGATTAAATTTGCTTATAACCATGCTACTCATTCTGCTACTAAGATGTCCCCTTTTGAAGTTGTTTATGGTGCAACCCACTAACCCCTTTGGATCTTAAGCCAATTGCACAAGTTGAGCAAGTTAATCAGGATGGTCTAAAGAAAGGGGAAGCTGTGAGGAAGCTACACCAGAAGGTTCGTGAGAACATCATCAAGAAAAATGAGGATTACAAGAGGAGAGCTGACAAGAAACGCAAGGAGATGACCTTTGAACCAGGAGAATGGGTCTGGCTCTACATGAGAACCGAGAGGATTCCACAGAAAAGGAGATCTAAACTGGCACCTAGAGGAGATGGTCCATTCAGAGTGTTGGAAAATATCAATGACAATGCCTACCGCCTAGAACTTCCAGGTGAGTTCAACATTTCTCATACGTTCAATGTTGCTGACTTGTCTCCTTATCTTGCTGATGAACCAGTTTTGAGGTCAAAACCTTCTTAAGGGGGAGGGAATGATGAGGTCATGGAGAAGAACCAGGATCCCATAACCATTCCTAAGGTCACAGAAGGTCCCATGACACGTTCCAATACTAGGAGACTTAAGGATGGTTTCATACTTGCCGTCCAACCTATCCTAGACAACATTGATGAACCACCAGACATGCCAATAGCTCAACCCACCAAATTAGAGCATACCAACAAACTAAGTGATGACTTGAGAAATTCCTTTGCGCAACTCAATATCACTCCAGGTAAGAAAGCTCATATGGCTGAAACTGACAAAGATGGTTATGTGGCAGGAATGGATGTAGAAGGAGACCCCATTTCTGATGAAAACCACATGAGTAAGAATGATGGCTTCAAAGACTCAAGTATTGAAGAACCAGAAGTGGAAGACCAAGTCAAGAGTCCTATCAAGAGTGCTCCAGACGCCCTAAAGATCAAATACTTAGCAAATAAGGCCAACACTGAACCAAGGAAAGTCTTTACTTTATTTAAACTTTGTGCAGGTAAGATGGGTCAGTCTAGTGGTTCCTAGAACTCACTCATCCCACAAGCAACCAGGATTCGAGGCCAAAACTTAGCTTAGGCCATATTTTCTTTTATTTTTGCAACTTTCCTTTTTGGTCTTAAACCGGGCAATGTTAGTTTTCTATTTTCTTTTAAACTCTAAGTCCTCTCGTTTTGAGTCTTTTTCCTTTTCTTGAGTCGACCATTAGGTCAAGGCTGAAGGACTATTAATAAAGTTCCACACGCAGCCATTGTAACACACAGCTTTTAACCTAGATCAATATACGGGTCAGTTTGCCCATAAGCAAGCCCAACCGACTTCTTCTTTCTTGTGAGATTGAAGTGCACAGGGTCTTGAACTGTATCAAGGATCCTTCATCATCCTTGTGGTGTTCTTCGTTCCATCTACTTCATAATCATCCGATCCAACAAGAGGGAGTGTGCAGTCCATCTTGTTAGATCCCATCCACACTTAATTCTCCATCCGGATTAAGTCTCCATCAATCGACCATCCTTTGTTCCCAAGAGAGTGCGGTAAATCCGGCTTGAGAATCCATCATCACCACCCTTCCAGAGACTCCTCCGAGTCTTATATCAGATAGAGTTAAGGCAGCCTCTAAACCCTAATGCTTAACTCCTTACATTGTGAGTATTGTTTAGACACAAGAAAGAGAGAGAGAGACACGAGCTTAGAGAGAGAGAGAAACTTGTCTATTGATTCTGGTAAGAGTTACAAGAGGTGAAGCAGCCTTTAAATAGACAATGAGCAACATTAAACAATTACTAAAACAAAGAAATATAAACAAATAATTATGTAGGGATGAGAACATGCCAAAGGGGATGGAACCAAGGGGAGGCACGTCCAGAAAAGAAGAAAGGGACATGAGGCAGGGTGTGGTCTCCATGGTGATAGTGACAGGTCTGCTACAACTCCTTATGCACCCATGTGACTTTTCTTGCTTAATACAAACCAGATCCTTTCTTTTGAATTCAAACTGGTTTCCTTGACTTCTTAGAGGTTCCTAATGTCCATATTAGTCTCCACAACTTATTCCTTGCCTTGCAAATCAGGTTAGGTCAAGTGGTACCTTGTGGAGCAAGTATGTACAAATATAATCAAATTGGCTTCTGTTGATGAACTTATCCTTGGATCAGCAACAAGCTTCTTCTTCTGGTCATCCCTTTATTTATTTCAATATCTCATTATCAGGTCAAGCTTGACGAGGGGTTTTAATATAAGAAGCATGTGTCCATCTTCTTATGCAAGGGAAGTACCTAAACTATACTTATTCATTCTTTTTTAAATAGGTTTACCCCTTGAGAATTGATGCAAGTGTGTGTGCACTGTTTGAATCAGGTACTTAGAGCCCATGAGAAGAGACTGGTCGTGGATTAAACCCTTTGATGATGGCAGGATGTCAGAAGAAAGGGGGAGACAAAGAACAAGCCACATGGAGAGTTCCAAGAAGTTTTAAGTGTGAAGCAAGGAAGGCAATGGCGCCTGCTTTCCATTGAAGTAAGGCCATGATCAAGGGTTTGTGAGTCCCTAAACTTGATCATAAGACTCATAAACCTGCTGGCAAATCCCTAGACTGAGGGTGGTTGCACTCTTTTTCCCTAAGTATGGTTTTATCCCAAGTGGTTTTCCATACTTAGGTTTTTAATCAGGAAAGTACTCTCAGTTCCAAGTTTCCCCAAGGATCTCCTATGGTAAAGCTTGAGGGGGGTGTTAAAATAAAGAAAGGAATGACCATAAGAAGAAGCTGGTTAATTATTGAAAGATAGTTCATCAAGAGAAGCCAATTTGGTTCTGTCCGTACAAACTTGCTCCACCAGAAATATCTTGACCTAACTTACCTTGCAAGGCAAGAAAAGAGTGGGAATGCTTAAGGAACGTTGATAACCTCCAGAAACCTTAGGATACTCAGTTTGAATTCAAAAGGAAGGATATGGTTTGAATTAGGCAGAGAAAAGTCACATGGGTGCATAAGGAGTTGTAGCAGACCTGTCACTATGACCATGGAGACCAAACCCTGCCTCCTGTCCCTTTTTCTCTTCCTGGATGAGCCAGACCTTGGTTGTATACCCTTTGGCCTCTTCTCATTCTCTAAAGAATTATTTGTTTATGTTTTGATGTTTTAGTAATTGTTTAATTATGTGTATTGGCTATTTAAAGGCTTCTCCATCACTTGTAACATTTAACCTGAATCAATAAAGTTTTTCTCTCTAAATTCGTGTCTCTCTCTCTCTTTCTTGTGTCTAAACAATATTCACAATGTATGGAGTTAAGCATTATGGTTTGGAGGCTGCCCTAACTCTATCTCTCTTAAGGCAGCCTAATACTTGTAAAACTCACTCTAAACTCTTCTATATCTACTTCTTAAACTCTAGATTACTGATTCTAAATCCTACACAAACTCAAAGTGTTGTGTTACTTCAGAAGGATAGATTCATACTAGAGAGTTTCTGCTTCATATAACCAGTTTACTGTCTAGGATTCTTGGTTATATAGTAAGCTGTGTATGAGGATTCAACCACAAGTTGGTTGTCTCTGATCTTGAATTGTGAGTTCCTGTTTTATGGTTGAAGGGGATTCAGTCACAAGTTGAATTAATCACTCCTTACATGAGATAAACACTCATAAATTCCAACATAGGTTACCAATAAGAGGTGTAGGCAAGTTGAAATTGTTTAACAAAGAATCTAGAGCCTTTCTATGCCTGATTTTACTTCAAACTTACTCTCTGTCAAGAAGTGTACCACTGATATGCATTGCAATGTTATATTCACTCCTAATGATGTGAAGTTTCAGGATATTGAGAGCAGTCAATTGATTGGGCAAGGAGCAACCAAAGGAGATCTTTATATGCTTGAAGAGCTTAATTCTGTGCCTGATCATATATGCTCATTTACTTCTGTTTCTGCTTCTGTTTTAAATAAGAATGCTTTATGGCATGCTAGACTAGGACACCCTCATGTTAGAGCTTTAAACTTAATGGTTCCAGGTGTTGTGTTTGATAATAATGACTGTGAATCTTGTATTTTAGGCAAGCATTGTAAGACTATGTTTCATAAATCATCAACCATCTATGAGCATTGTTTTGATTTGATTCACTCTGGTGTTTGGACTGCACCATGCTTATCTAGAGAGAATCATGAGTATTTTGTAACATTGATAGATGAGAAGTCTAAATACACCTGGATAACCATGATTCCATCTAAAGATAGGGTGTTTGATGCATTTAGAAATTTTCAAAACTATGTGACTAGCCAATTTAATGCCAAGTTGAAAATCTTTATATCAGATAATGGAGGAGAATACACTAGCCAAGCATTCAAGAAACACCTATCTCAACATGGAATCCTTCATCAGACAAGTTTTCCTTACACTCCTCTACAAAATGGAGTGGCCGAGAGAAAGAACAGACACCTCATGGAGGTTGCAAGGTCGATGATGTTCTAGGAAAATGTCCCAAAGAGGTTCGGGAGTGATGCAGTGTCTACAGCTTGTTACCTGATCAACAGAACACCAACCAGGATCCTAGATGACAAGTCATCATTCGAGTGATGTTCCAGGCCATGAATGTTGGAAATCATGAGTTTTGTCTCATGTCAAGAGAGTATTCAGTTAACTTGTAACTGAATCCTCTTCAACCATTTAACAAGAACTCACCATTCAAAGGAAGAGACAACCAAATGTGGTTGAATCTTCTTAAACAGCCTACACTATAACCAAGATCCTAGACAGCAAACTGGTTATGTGTGTCAAAGAATCTCTGGTTTGAATCTATCCTTCTGAAGTAACACAACAATTTGAGTTTGTGTACCTAAGATGAAGAGGATTTAGAATCAGTAATAGAGCTTAAGCGGAGATAAAAAAGAGTTTAGAGTGAGTTTTACAAGTATTAGGCTGCCTTAAGAGAGATAGAGTTAAGGAAGCCTCTAAACCATAATGCTTAACTCGTTACATTGTAAATATTTTTTAGACACAAGAAAGAGAGAGAGAGAGCACGAAATTAGAGAGAGAAACTTGTGTTTTTATTCTGGTTAGAGTTACAAGAGGTGAAGCAGCCTTTAAATAGACAATCAACAACATTAAACAATTACTAAAACAAGGAAATATAAACAAATAATTCTGTAGGGACTGAGAAGAGGCCAAAGGGGATGCAGCCAAGGTCTGGCTTGTCCAGGAAGAGTATAAAGGGACAGGAGGAGAGGCACAACCTTCCTTGGTGATAGTGACAGGTCTGCACAGCTCCTTATGCTCCCATTTGACTTCTCTTTCTTAATTCAAACCAGATCCTTTCTTTTGAATTCAAAATGGTTTCCTTGACTTCTTAGAGGTTCCCAACGTCCATATTAGTCTCTGTTAAACCTGAAGTGATAAACCTTCTCACTAAAGGTTATTGTGCAAAGCTTGAGCAAAACCTACTTAGAGACTGATCAAGGTCTAAGGAGGGTCCATAAGCTTATGCAGAGCTAGAACAAGGTTCATGAGGGGTTTACTATGAAGGAAGAAGGCTTGTGTGAAGTTTGGGAGCATTTGTTCGATGTGCAAAATTAGGGAGTCTACACCGTACGACTGTACGGACTGTACGAACCGTACGGACGGGGTCGACCCGAAAACTTTATTTTTGACCAAAAGAAGACATTTTGGGTTTGTGCAAAAATAGGGCAAAAGTGTTCGGACCAAACCCTAAATTCGTACAATCCCATGGCACTACCTTGTATCCCAAGTCATGGAGAAGCTTGAAGGAAGAAGAAAGAGTCTCTGATGGTTTGTGGAAGAAGATTGGATCAGATTGGCATCTTGGAAGGCATCTGCGAGATGTTGCTTGTGTTGACCGTTTGTGGATAAATTTTAGGCTTATCCAGACTGGAAAGGAAGTAGCCTGAACCTGGACTGATCATTGGAATGATTCATGGACCTCGGTGGCCGATTCTCTGCCAAGTTACTCCCTTGACTAGCCAGGCTGTCTCCAAACGTGTATTGCTTCTGGTTCACTCATTTCAAACCGAGGAGCCTCCGCTCTTGCCAACTCTGATATTTTGTAAACCCTATTGTTGCTCTTCATTTCCTATATATACCTTTGTATGTCGAGTATGAATAAACAAGTTGAGAGTTGTTCTTCTCCTCTTCATAATCTTAGTCTCTGGTTCTCTATACTCAAGTCTCTTTCTCTCTTCACATACTCTCTTAGTCTATCTAGTCTTTCACGTATCTCTCTCACTCTTTCATTAATCTCATTTCTCATTATCATCAAGTCTCACCCGCATCATCTTCATACTCGTTCATCCTCACTCAAGCACTTGTTCTCTGAAAACTTTCATGGTATCAGAGCCAGGTTGCTCAGAATCCTGGTGAAGCTTTCATATCAGCCACAAGCTCAAAAGTTCACTCCTCTACATATCTAGTTCATCCAGATCTAAAGATCTCACCTTTGAAAACCAAGAAGATAGTTTAACTCATACCGACCTCAAGATGGAGTTCTCCAAAGACATTGTCATTCCAGTCATCCTCAAGGGTCCCAACTACCTTCTCTGGTCACACCTGGTGAAGACAGCCCTTGGTGGAAATGGGTTATGGAACCATTGCATCTCAGATGCTCCAAACTCCTCCAAAGTTTTCGCCTCTCAAGAGAGTTCCTCCAGTGGTGATAATAGTCCTCTTACACGGTCTTGTCCCTTCTCCAAAGCTCTTTAGAGAAATCTATCCTTGAAGGCTACTCGTACTGTGAGAGTGCTAAAGAGCTTTGGGAAACCTTAAACAAGATCTATGGTAACATCTCTAACCTCAGCCAAGTCTTTGAAATCAAGAGAGCCATCAATAACCTGTCCCAAGAGAATGAGGAGTTCACTACACATCATGGAAAGTTCAGAGCCCTTTGGTCTGAACTAGAGATACTGAGACCTCAATCTATTGACCCATAGGTGTTGAATGAAAGAAGGGAGCAAGATAAGGTGTTTGGTCAATCTATTGACCCTCAGTCCTACCTTCAATGACCTTATCAAAATATCCTAAGGTCTGAGAAGCTTCCCACGCTTTAAGAGTTGTGTTCCCAAGTCCAAAAGGAGGACGTTTCACATGGGTTGTTTGAAGCAAAGGAGAGTCCTCTCTTTGCATTATAAGGTGAAGCAGTCCCTCAGTCCAACAAGGCGGTCTACAAGAGGGAGGACAGAAGGGGTCTTAAGTGCAAGCATTGCAAAAGGGATGTACACAACAAGGAGAGGTGTTGGGTGCTGAACCCACATCTCAAACATGCCAAGTTCAGATGAACCGTGTCCATGGAGGGTCCAGGAATCAGCTCAGATTCCTTGGGTTGTAAGCATACCTCCTAAACCCTTAATAAGAGCTTGTGTCTTTGTTTAGTTGTTCATTGAGTGGTGTTTGTGTCCCAGGATCTCCTGGCTTGTCTATTTCATTATAGTATGTTCTTGGTTGCTTTTGTCATAGCTTATCCATCATAGATGTCTTGAAGCATTTAGAAGTTTGTCTAAGCTCTTGCATCATGGTTTTGATAATCTGTTTTACATTCATAAGCATGTCTCATTTTGTCTAAGTTCAATCCGGATACATACTGGTTCTAATGCCTTTGTTTAATCCATCAATGTTTGTCTTGCATCATTTAGAAGCTGTATAGGTTGCTTGCATCATTGGTTTTGATTGGAACTGCTGTGCATAGTCCCTTGTAGCTCTCGGATTGAACCTATTCCATTCATATAGTTTTGATAAGTTGTTGCATTCATCTATTGCTGCTTGAAATTAAAGCCTAAAGTGTCAGTGTATTGTTGAAAGCATATATTGCACTTTAGAGATTGAAAAGATCTTGATCTTGTTCTTGTGATTAGCTTGTTTCAAGATCATAGCTTGTTGAGGCATTGGTGATCAAACGGGTTGTGTGATCTTGGTTTGGTCCCAATGGGATGATCTAATCTTGCATTGAGTTGTGGTGATGTTAGGTACACAAGTAGTGATACAGTGACAAACCAAGGTGACAAGATAATGGTCTAATGCCATTGCATATCATCACTGGACGAGTCAGTCCACAAACTACAGGAAGTGTAGTGTAAGTGAGTACGCAATGAGAGGTTGATGCCATTGTATTATACCACTTGGATGTGTCAGTACCAAAGTCTACAAGAAGTGTAGAGTGGGATATCATACAATGAGAGAATACCTTGCGAGGGCTCTTAAGGTGATTCAAATACCATTTGTTCCTGGTATAAGGAAGAGAGCCAAAACTCACAAGGGTTAGGACATCAAGTCTTGTGAAGACTAACGGTTCCTTAAGACCATGGAAATGTATACACTCAACTCACAATCTTAGCTCCTCCCACAATCTCGGAGTTAAGCTTGAGGGGGAGTCTAAATATACATGATCCATGGTCCAGTATCAAGCCGTGCAAGGACTTCAACAAAGGATCATCCAACCGGGTCTAGGCAGTGGCATGTCTATGCAAAGAGGCTGTTCAGAGCAGCCTTGGGTGTGTGTCTATGAAAGCTCAGTTCAATGCGGCCTCTGTGGTGAGGTGATTGAAACTGAAGCTGAAGGTTCCACACAACCTCCCATCAAGTTGGTGTTGCCATGAAGAGGTTGCATCTGGCTGAGTATGGGGGATTCAAGTGACAAAGTAGTCACTCCTCATCCAAACAAAAAGGGAAGTAACTTGAACTTAATCTATTTCAAGTCATTCATCATTTCTTCTTGAATCTCGAAATGGTTCTTAAAATGCTTTAATAGATTGGTTCTGATTTTTATGGTTAAGTGGAATAAGCTCTAGTGATTATGCCTTAGTTGAAACCATCATTGATATCTTGCTTCATTTAGAGGAATGTCTAAGTTGCTAGAATCACTGGTTTTGTTTTAATCTATTGAGCCTAGCCTAAGTGTCTTATTCTTGAATTCTTGATAAGTATTGATGCACCTTTAGGATAATGTATAAGGTACCATTACCAGTGCTTGAGCCTCAATGAAGATGATCATGGTTGTTTCCAAGATTCTCCAAGATGGCCTTGAAGTCAGTTGAGAGGGGAGACCCAGACCGGGTCTACGAAGAGGTCAAGCTGAGTTCAATGTGTGTGCAAGCCTTGTGTGCTGGCTACACAAGTTTAGGCCACAATCCAGAGTCCATTGTGTCCAACCACACTGTTTCTATGGCACAAAGGCTCAACGGCCAATCCCTAGGCCTTGAATGAGCTTACTCTTGTCCTTATCGAGGTTTTATCCCTAAGGAGGGTTTTCTTTGATAATTTTTTTAATGAGGAGTGGCTTCGGGGTTCCAAGCTTGACTCGGGATCTATAGAGTCAAGCTTGAGGGGGAATGTTAAACCTGAAGTGATAAACAATCTCACTAAAGGTTATTGTGCAAAGCTTGGGCAAAACCCACTTAGAGACTGATCAAGGTCTAAGGAGGGTCCAGAAGCTTATACAGAGCTAGAACAAGGTTCATGAGGGGTTTACTATGAAGGAAGAAGGCTTGGGTGAAGTTTGGGAGCATTTGGTTGATGTGCAAAATTAGGGCATCCGTACCGTACGGACTAGGTTTACGCAAAAATAGGGCAAAAGTGTACAGACCAAACCCTAAATTCATACACTCCCATAGCACTACCTTGTATCCCAAGTCATGGAGAATCTTGAAGGAAGAAGAAAGAGTCTCTGATGGTTTGTGGAAAAAGATTGGATCAGATTGGCATCTTAGAAGGTATGTGCGAGATGTTGCTTGTGTTGACCGTTTGTGGATAAGGTTTAGGCTTATCCAGACTGGAAAGGAAGGAGCCTGAACCTGGACTGATCATTGGAATGATTCATGGACCTTGGTGGCCGATTCTCAGCCAAGTTACTCCCTTGCTAGCCAGGCTGTCTCCAAACGTGTATTGCTTCTAGTTCACTCATTTGAAACCGAGGAGCCTCCTCTCTTGCCTTCTCTGATATTTTGTAAACCCTATTGTTGCTCTTCATTTCCTATATATACCTTTGTATGTCGAGTATGAATAAACAAGTTGAGAGTTCTTCTTCTCCTCTTCATAATCTTCGTCTCTGGTTCTCTATATTCAAGTCTCTTTCTCTCATTAGTCTCTTAATCTCTCACATACTCTCTTACTCTCATTAGTCTTTCACGAATCTCTCTCACTCTTTCATCAATCTAGTTTCTCTTTATCATCAAGTCTCACCCTCATCATCTTCATACTCGTTCATCATCACTGAAGCACTTGTTCTCTGAAAACTTTCAGTCTCCACAACTTATTCTTTGCTTTGAAAGTCAGGTTAGGTCAAGTGGTAGCTTGTGGACCAAGTATGTACCAACAGAACCAAATTGGCTTCTCTTGATGAACTTATCCTTGAATCATCAACCAGCTTCTTCTTCTGGTCATCCCTTAATTTATTTCAGTACGCCCTCCCTCAAGCTTGACAATAGGATATCCTTGGAGAATCTTGGAACTGAGAGCACTTGCCTCATTAAAAACCTATGTATGGAAAATCTCTTAGGATAAAACCATACTTAGGGAAAAAGAGTGCAACCACCCTCAGCCTAGGGATTGGCCAGTGGGTTTATGAGTCTTATGATCAAGTTAGGGACTCATAAACCCTGGATCATGGCCTTACTTCAATGGAAAGCATGCACCAGTGCCTTCCTTGCTTCAAACTCAAAGCTGCTTGGAACTCTCCATGTTGCTGGTTCTTTGTCTCCCCCTTTCTCCTGACATCCTGCCATCATCAAAGGGTTTGATCCACGACCAGACTCTTCTCATTAGATCCAAGTACCTGATTTAAACAATGCACACACACTTGCATCAATTCTCAAGGGGAAAACCTATTCAAACAAGAATAAGTATAGTTTTAGGTACTTCACTTGCATAAGAAGATGGACACTGGATTCTCATATTAACACCCCTCCTCAAGCTTTACTAGATAATGAGAGTATGTGGTCAAGCTTGGAAGATGAGAGCCAGTGATGATCACCAATTCCTTGATACCACAGCCCTCTTGGCTTGAATTGTGGCCTTTTCCCTTGAGTTTACTTCCTGTCCACCCTCTTGGCATCATGTAAGTAACTTATGAGCAATCTCTCCACTGCTCCATTCATCCTCTCAACCATCTTGGGAGTTAATGGACAGAATAAGTGTCCAAAGAGTTGATGGGCAGTGGGCAATCTCCATGTTCAGGAATATACATCAAGTGTAGGCTCTAATCAACATAGGCAGCCTGTCAACAAACACTAAGACAAGCATCAGTAGCAACAAGAGATCAGATCATGGGTTTTCACCAAGTCTGATCTTAAAAACACATTTCAAACAAGCAATGGACAGATATCTTCATGATTCTATCCTATAAACACTCTCTGAATCCTAATAATCAAGACTAAGCATTCAGGAAACAACACAATCAATTTTCCTAAGGACAGAAGCAAGACTATTCTTTCAAGACAGCTTAACGTCAAGACAGTTTCACAACCTTAGGCAGATTCTAAACAAGATTTTGAGAATAGATATTTAAGTAATCTGAGAGTAAATTGACCAGAGAATATGTAGAGAGTAGAGAATGATGTAACTAGAGTATTAGTAGCCAGAGAATGAGAGAATAACGGAGAATAAGTAACCTGGAGAATCATAGAAAGAGAGAATAAGGAATAGAGAATAGAGAAAGAGAATTTTCTCAAGAGTTATTGTGGACAGAGATTTGCTCTGTTTCTTGAGTTTTGCGGAAACATTGACAGCCAGGAACATCCAATACTCATCAAGAGTTCGGTGCTTTAGTAGCTGAAACACAATGGACCATTGGACAATAAATTTATCCATTGATCTTAGACTTGTGCCACTGAAATAACTCACGAACTGATGTTTTCCAGGGCTTGCAATAACAGAACCATCAGAATAACACATGAACAAGTGTTTTCTGTGGCTTAAACAACAATGAAACCAATGGATGAAAACAGTTTGTCCACTGGTCAAAGAGATGCTCCATTAAGAGATAGCTATTATCCAATGGATAAAGCATAATGGTGAAGCATTTTCGAAATCTCTCTCTCCCTCAAGCTTGATTTAAGATACTAACAAGTACTGACCAAGCTAACCCTATATCAGAGTGGGAGAGAAATGATTTATTCAAAAACAGAGAGAAAAGTGGTGAATTTGGTCCCAAAGAAGAGCAACTAGGCTCTGGTACCATGTTGGAATTCATGAGTGTTTGTCTCCTGTCAAGAGAGTATTCAGTTAACTTGTAACTGAATCCTCTTCAACCATTTAACAGGAACTCACCATTCAAAGGAAGAGACAACCAACTGTGGTTGAATCTTCTTAAACATCCTACACTATAACCAAGATCCTAGAGAGAAAACTGGTTATGTGTGGTTTGAATCTATCCTTCTGAAGTAACACAACACTTTGAGTTTTGTACATAAGATGAAAAGGAATTAGAATCAGTAATCTAGAGCTTAAGAGGAGATAAAAAGAGTTTAGAGTGAGTTTTACAAGTATTAGGCTGCCTTAAGAGAGATAGAGTTAAGGCAGCCTCTAAACCATAGTGCTTAATCCTTACATTGTGAATATTGTTTAGACACAAGAAAGATAGAGAAAGCACCCAAAATTAGAGAGAGAAACTTGTGTTTTTACTCTGGTTAGAGTTACAAGAGGTGAAGCTGCCTTTAAATAGACAATGAGCAACATTAAACAATTACTAAAACAAGGAAATATAAACAAATAATTATGTAGGGACTGAGAAGAGGCCAAAGGGGATGCAGCCAAGGTCTGGCTCGTCCAGGAAGAATAGAAAGGGACAGGAGGAGAGGCACAACCTTCCTTGGTGATAGTGACAGGTCTACACAACTCCTTATGCTCCCATGTGACTTCTTCTTTCTTAATTCAAACCAGATCCTTTCTTTTGAATTCAAACTGGTGTCCTTGACGTCTTAGAGGTTACCAACGTCCATATTAGTCTCCCCAACTTATTCCTTGCCTTGCAAGTCAGTTTAGGTCAAGTGGTAGCTTGTGCAGCAAGTCTGTACCAATAGAACCAAATTGGCTTCTCTTGATGAACTTATCCTTGAATCATCAACCAGCTTCTTCTTCTGGTCATCCCTCTATTTATTTCAATAGGTTGCAAGGTCGATGATGTTCCAGGCCAATGTCCCAAAGAGGTTTCTGAGTGATGCAGTGTCCACAGCTTGTTACCTGATCAACAGAACACCAACCAGGATCCTAGACGACAAGTCACCATTCGAGGTCATAAACATGTATAGACCAACCTTGGATCACCTTAGAGTCTTTTGTTCTCTATGCTTTGTGTTAAGACCAAGAGAATTCAGGAACAAGCTGGATGAAAAGAGCACCAAGGGGATGTTCATAGAGTATTCACCAACCCAAAAGGGGTACAAGTGCTATGATCTGGGCACAATGAGGGTGTTGGTGTCAAGGGAAATGAAGTTTTTTGAAGAAAAAGGATATTATGAAGAGAAGAACCAAGCAGAATGGAAAGATCTTGCATCAGATAAGGCGGCCAACTTAAGGATAATCCTGGAGAGTGGAGGAGGACAGCCTCAAGGTCCCCCACTACAAATGAAGAAGGTCAGACTCCCCACTTCGACCATGAGGGGGGAAATGAACCTGAAGAAAATATTCAAGAAGAAGGAGAACACTCCGGTTCTCATGATCAAAGTGTGGAGCAACAAGAGCAAGAAGTAGGACAAAGGTCAGTGAATGAGGAAGATGGAAAAGATCTATAGCCGGCAGTAGAACAACAAGAGCAACTACTAAGGAGAAGCACCAGGATCAGAAACTCTCCAACCAATTGGGTTAACACCAGAGTGTAATACAATGCACAAGCAGTAGAACACAAATCTCGAGTCTCATGCTCTCTTGCTCACTACTTTGATTATCATTGTGTGCTTATGGTTAACCTTGATGAAAGTTACATTCCAAAATCCTTTGATGAAGCTATGAAGGATAAGGAATGGCAGGAGTCGGTTGGTTCCGAAGCAGATGCAAAGATCAAGAATGACACTTGGAATGGGAGTGAACTTCCAAGAGGGAAGAAGGCAGTGTCTAGTAGATGGATCTTCACCATCAAGTATCTTGCAAATGGGAAGATAGATAGGAAAAAGAACAGACTGGTTGCAAGGGGTTTCACTCAAACATATGGTAGTATATGGACAAGATCAAGACCAGATGGACAAGATCAAGAGTCGGCGGTAGAACAACAAGAGCAACAACTAAGGAGAAGCACTAGGATCAGAAACCCTCCAATCAATTGGTTTAACAGCAGAGTGTACTACAATGCACAAGCAGTGGAACACCCATCTCGAGTCTCATGCTCTCTTGCTCACTACCCTGAAGATCATTAGGTGCTTATGGTTAACCTGGATGAAAGTTACATTCCAAATTCCTATGATGAAGCTATGAAGGATAAGGAATGGAAGGATTCAGTTGGTGCAGAAGCAGATGCCATGATCAAGAATGACACTTGGTATGAGAGTGAACTTCCAAGAGGGAAGAAGGCAGTGTCTAGTAGATGGATCTTCACCATCAAGTATCTTGCAAATGGGAAGATAGATAGGAAAAAGAACAGATTGGTTGCAAGGGGTTTCACTCAAACATATGGTAGTAGATGGACAAGATCAAGACCAGATGGACAAGATCAAGAGCTGGCAGTAGAACAACAAGAGCAACAACTAAGGAGAAGCACTAGGATTAGAAACCCTCCAACCAATTGGGTTAACAACAGAGTGTACTACAATGCACAAGGAGTAGAACACCCATCTCGAGTCTCATGCTCTCTTGCTCACTACCCTAAAGATCATTATGTGCTTATGGTTAACCTGGATGAAAGTTAAATTCCAAATTCCTATGATGAAGCTATGAAGGATAAGAAATGGAAGGAGTCGGTTGGTGCAGAGGCAGATGCCATGATCAAGAATGACACTTGGTATGAGAGTGAACTTCCAAGAGGGGAGAAGGCAGTGTCTAGTAGATGGATCTTTACCATCAAGTATCTTGCAAATGGAAAGATAGATAGGAAATAGACCAGCCTGGTTGCAGGGGGTTTCACTCAAACATATGGTGAAGAGTACTTAGACACTTTTTCTCCGGTTGCAAAGCTTCATACCATCAGAATAGCGTTGTCAGTTTCTGTTAATCTAAGATGGGGACTATGGAAAATGGATGTGAAGAATGCATTTCTTCAAGGATATCTTGAAGATGAGGTTTATATGTACCCTCCACTGGGTCTTGAACACTTGGTACAGGAAGGGAATGTTCTGAGGTTGAAGAAGGCTATATATGGTCTTAAGCAATCACCAAGAGCATGGTACAACAAACTGAGTACTACCTTGGAAGGAAGAGGCTTCAAGAGATCCAAGCTTGACCATACCCTCTTCACCGTCATATCTCCTTCAGGTATCATTGTCCTTCTAGTATATGTTGATGATATCATCATTACTGGAAGTGACAAGGAAGGTATACAAGCTACCAAAGAATACTTGAAATCTGTATTTGAAATTAAAGACTTGGGAGAGATGAAATACTTTCTTGGAATAGAGTTGTGTAGATCCAAGGAAGGTTTATTTCTATCCCAAAGAAAGTATACACTTGATATTTTGAAAGATGTAGGTATACAAGAAGGGAAGACAGCCAAGACACCCATGGAGGAAGGATATAAAGTCCCATGAGAGGGGGAAATAGAAGACAATCCATTCTTTCAAGATGCCAAGCTTTATAGAAAGCTTGTTGGTAAGTTAATCTATTTGACAATCACACAACCTGATATATGCTTTGCTGTGAACCATGTGAGTCAACACATGCAAGGACCTGAGGAGCATCATTGGAACATGGTGAACCAGCTACTCATTTACCTGAATGGATCATCAAATCAAGGAGTTTTGATGAGTTGCAATGAGAGCACAGAAGTGGTTGGATATTGTTATGCGGATTGGGCTGGAGATATGATGGATAGGAAGTCTACCACTGGCTATTGCACCTTCATTGGTGGGAACCTTGTTACCTCGAAGAGTAAGAAGCAGAAGATGGTCTCATGTTCCAGTGCTGAGGCCGAGTATGAAAGTTTAAGAGAATCCGGGTGTAGAGAGTGAGAATGAGAGACTTAGAACATGGTTTACACTAGAAACGAGAAGATTTGACGAGAGAGATTTCAAACCATTGAGAGAGACTAAAGAAAGAGACTAAGAGAGACTAAAAGATTTTGTGTAAATTAATGAAGCAGAGTTTACAAATATATAGAGGAAGGAAAATAAGCTTATCCAGCAAGCATGTGTATCAAAGGTTTGGGCGTGCCTATTTGAAATCTTGTGGCCGAGAAGCTTCACACGAAAGATACCTTTGGCATCTTGACCAGATGCTCTTCCAGCCTTGATCCAGCCTGTCAACGTGCGTCCCTTCTCCCTTCAGTCAAGCTTGATTCCCTTGGTAACTAGTAAGAGTAACTCTTGGTCAAGTTACTCTTACCCGGGTAACTTCTCGTCCAAGGTAACTTGTCTCGCCCATGTGTACGGCCTATATGGCCTGGTTGTACGGACTTGTACGAACAACCCCAAATACTTTCCTTTCCTCTTTATAAGCCTTCCTCTATTATTTCATAACCTCGGCTTCAGCATTGGAACATGACACCACCTTTTGCTTCTTACTCTTCCAGGTAACAAGGTTTCCACCAATGAAGGTGCAATAGCCAGTGGTAGACTTCCTATCCATCCTATCTCCAGCCCAATCCACATCACAATATCCAACCACTTATGTGCTCTCATTGCACCCCATCCAAACTCCTGACTTGATGTTCCATTCAGGTACATGAGTATCCGGTTCACCATGTTCCAATGATGCTCCTTAGGTCCTTGCATGTGTTGACTCACCTGATTCACAGCAAAGCATATATCAGGTCTTGTGATTGTGAAATAAATTAACTTACCAACAAGCTTTCTGTAGAGCTTGGCATCTTGAAAGAGTAGTCTGTCTTCTATTTCCCCCTCTCGTGGTACTTTATATCCTTCCTCCAAGGGTGTCTTGGCCATATTTCCTTCTAGTATACCTGCATCTTTCAAAAGATCAAGTGTATACTTTCTTTGGGATAGAAATAGACCTTCCTTGGATCTACACAACTCTATTCCAAGAAAGTATTTCATCTCTCCCAAGTCTTTAATTTCAAATATAGATTTCAAGTTTTCTTTTGTAGCTTGTATACCTTCCTTGTCACTTCCAGTAATGATGATATCATCAACATATACTAGAAGGACAATGATAGCTGAGGGAGATATGAGGGTGAAGAGGGTATGGTCGAGCTCGGATCTCTTGAAGCCTCTTCCATTCAGGGTAATACTCTCTTTGTTGTACCATGCTCTTGGTGATTGCTTAAGACATTATGTAGCTTTTTCAGCCTCAGGACGTTCCCTTCTTTTACGAAGTGTTCATGTCTCGGTGCTGGATACATATAAACTTCATCTTCAAGCTCTCCTTGAAGTAATGCATTCTTCACATCCATTTGCCATAGACCACATCTTAGGTTAACAGGAACTGACAACACTATTCTGATGGTATGAAGCTTTGCAACCAGAGCAAAAGTGTCTAAGTAGTCTTCACCATAAGTTTGAGTGAAACCCCTTGCAACCAGTCTCGTCTTCTTCCTATCTATCTTCCCATTTGCAAGATACTTGATGGTGAAGATCCATCTACTAGCAACTGCCTTCTTCCCTCTTGGAAGTTCACTCTCATACCAAGTGTCATTCTTGATCATGGCATTTGCTTCAGCACAAACCGGCTCCTTCCATTCCTTATCCTTCATAGCTTCATCATAAGACTTTGGAATGTAACTTTCGTCCAGATTAACCATCAGCAAAAAATGATCTTCAGAGTAGTGAGCGAGAGAGAATGAGACTCGAGATGGGTGTTCTACTACCTGTGCATTGTATTACACTCTGGTATTAACCCAATTGGTTGGAGGGTTTTTGATCCTAGTGCTTCTCCTCAGTTGTTGCTCTTTTTTTTCTACTACCGGCTCTTGATCTTGTCCTTCTTTCTCATTTACAGACCCTTGTCCTTCTTCTTTCTCTTGTTGCTCCACACTTTGATCATGAGAACCTGAGTGGTCTCCTTCTTCTTGACTATTTTCTTCAGGTTCATTTCCCCCCTCATGGTCGAAGTGGGGAGTCTGACCTTGTTAATTTGTAGTGGGGGACCTTGAGGTTGTCCTCCTCCACTCTGTGGATCTTGAGATAGATTAGTCCCAACACTCTCCAGGATTATCCTTAGCTTGGTAGCCTTATCAATTCTGCTTGGTTCTTCTCTTCATAATACCCTCTTTCTTTAACAAACTTCACTTCCCTTGACACCAATAGCCTCCTTGTGACTGGATCATAACACTTGTACCCCTTTTGGGTTGGCGAATATCCTATGAACATCCCTTTGGAACTCTTTTCATCCACCTTGTTCCTCAGTTCTCCTGGTCTTAACACAAAGCATAGACAACCAAAGACTTTAAGGTGAGCCAACGTTGGTCTATACCTGTTTAAGACCTCGAATGTTGACTTGTCTTCTAGGATTCTGGTTGGTGTTCTGTTTATCAGGTAACAAGCTGTAGACACTGCATCACTCCAGAACCTCTTTGGGACATTGGCCTGGAACATCATTGACCTTGCAACCTCCATGAGATTTCTATTCTTTCTCTCGGCCACTCCGTTTTGTTGAGTTGTGTAAGGGCAACTCGTCTGATGAAGGATTCCATGTTAAGATAAGTGTTGCTTGAATACTTGGCTAGTGTATTCCCCTCCATTATCTGATCTAAAAATTGTCAACTTGGCATTAAACTGGTTAGTCACATAGTTTTGAAAATTTCTAAATGCATCAAGCACCCTATCTTTAGATGGAATCAAGGTTATCCATGGGTATTTAGACTTCTCATCTATGAATGTTACAAAATACTTATGATTCTCTCTAGATAAGCATGGTGCAGTCCAAACATCAGTGTGAATCAAATCGAAACAATGCTCATAGATGGTTGATGATTTATGAAACACAGTCTTACAATGCTTGCCTAAAATACAAGCTTCACAATCATTATTCTCAAACACAACACGTGGAACCATTAAGTTTAAATCTCTAACATGAGGATGTCCTAGTCTAGCATGCCACAAAGCATTCTTATTTAAATCCGAAGCAGAAACAGAAGTAAATGAACATATATGATCAGGCACAAAACTAAGCTCTTCAAGCATATAAAGATCTCCTTTGGTAAATCCTTACCCAATATCCTGAAAATTCACATCATTAGGACTAAATATAACATTGCAATGCATATCAGTGGTACACTTCTTGACAGAGAGTAAGTTTGAAGTAAACTCAGGCATATAGAAGTCTCTAGATTCTTTTTAAACAATTTCTGCTTGCCTACACCTCTTATTGGTATCCTATCTCCATTTGCTATCATCACATGTCCATTAGCCGGTTCTATATCCTTACTAAGACTAGTCTCACTAATCATATGATGAGATGCACCAGAATCCACTATCAAAGGTTTAGACATGTTATGAGCAGTATGAGAATGACCAATCATCCTAGAATCAGTGTGGGCACTATCCATTTGTTCAACAATACTAGCAACCCTATATGCACCAAATGAATATCCTTTAACATTACCAAGAGTGTTACCATTATACTTGAGCCTTTGGATGAGTGCATCCGTCTCAGATCGGTGGATGAACTCATGCTCATTGAAGCGTGGTTGATGGGCAGTGTAGGTCACCAGGGCCTTGCTTTCACCACCTTCACGACCTTCAGTTTCATTTGCCTTGTTTGAAGTTCCAGCACCAGATTGATCACTCGTTCCATAGCTCACATTGGCTCTTCCTTCCCTCTACTTCATGAACTTGGCCGACTTGAGGTGAGGATGGAGAATCCAGCATTGGCTCTTCTTATGGCCATGCCTCTTGCAATGATCACAGTTTCCATTAAACCTTCTGTCTTCAAAGTTCCCAGCAAACCTCCTATCTTCATACTTGTGGACCTTGTTAGCTTGAGGCACCTCGGCTTGGTTGGCAAGTGTGAGCTCCCCCTTTCCTCCAAATAGCCCCAAAGACCATTGTTCCTTCTGGATCTGAGCACAAACTTCTTCAAGAGTGGGGAGCTTCTCGGATCTGAGGATATGCTTGACAAGATCATTTTAGGAAAAGTTGAGAGTGAGTAAGAGCCCAAAGACCTTGTCTTGCTCATGCCTCTCATTTAACTCATCTGGATCCGTGGTGCTTGGCCTCAACATCTCAAGCTCTGCCCATAAAGCTTGAAACTTTCCCAAATGCTTAGTGAACTCCATGTCTTCTTGAGCTAATTTGTTGATAGCTCTCTTGATCTCAAACACCCGTGTGAGGTTTGAGATGTTTCCATACACCTTTTGAAGTGTATCCCATAGATCTTTAGCCTTCTCACAGTAGCTGTAGGCCTCCAAGATTGACAGATCCAGTTAGCTCTGGAGGATGTACATCACCAGATTATCCTCCTTGATCCACTTCAGTTCATCACAAACCACCACTTCTTTGTCGCCTTCCTGAGTAATGAGCTTTGGAGCTTCGTCTTGAAGGACATGGTTCCACATGCCCTTACTTCCCACGACTGTCTTCACCACATGAGACCAAAGAAGGTAGTTTCCATCTTTGAGAGTAACCGGAATGACAGTAGTCTTCATGTTCTCCATTTCGAATCAAAAGAAAGAAACTTGAACTTAACAGAACAAAAGGATGAGTCTTTGAACAAAAGAAATCAAAAGAACCCAGATTCAAGTGAACCTGGCTCTGATACCATGAAAGTTTAAGAGAATCCGAGTGTAGAGAGTGAGAATGAGAGACTTAGAACATGGTTTAGACTAGAAAGGTGAAGACTTGACGAGAGAGATTTCAAACCATTGAGAGATTAAAGAAAGAGACTAAGAGAGACAAAAAGATTTCGTTTAGATTAATAAATCAGAGTTTACAAATATATAGAGGAAGGAAGATAAGTTTTACAACGGGTAGATTATAAGGTTTAGGATAGGCTTATCCAGCAAGCATGTGTAGTCGAAGGTTTAGGAGCGCCTATTTGAAATCTTGTGGCTGAGAAGCTTCACACGAAAGATACCTTTGGCATCTTGACCAGATGTTCTTCCATCCTTGATCCAGCCTGTCAACATGCGTCCCTTATCCCTTCAGTCAAGCTTGATCCGCTAGGTAACTAGTAAGAGTAACTCTTGGTCGAGTTACTCTTACCCGGGTAACTTCTCGTCCAAGGTAACTTGCCTCGCCCATGTGTAAGGCCTATACGGCCTGGTTGTACGGACTTGTACGGACAACCCCAAATCCTTTCCTTTCCTCTTTATAAGCCTTCCTCTATTATTTCATAACCTCTGTTCAACAGGGTATAGAGCCATGTTGAAGCTTACAAACGAGTTGGTTTCGATAAAGGGTATATTGAAGCAATTGCGAATTGAGCAAGCCACACCTATGACCATGCATTGTGACAACCAAGTAGCTATACACATTGCCTCCAACTCAGTGTTGGACGACAGGACAAAGCAAATCCGGAGACATCTTGCCATGCTACACCCGGAGTGAAGATCAACTAGCTGATGTGTTTGCCAAAGCAGCTAGGCAGAAGACTATTGAGTCCATCCACACTAGACTTGGACTCATGGATCTTCCCAGAAGGAACTGATCTCCTTGCCATGGGGTCTTTACTCTTTTCCTTGTTGAGGTTTTATTCCTAAGGAGGGTTTTCTTTGACAAGGTTTTTAATGAGGGAGATCTCATGGCATTCCAAGCTTGACTTCTTCCAAATTGGTGTGATCTTGTTCAGGCTTAAACTCAATGGATCGAAAACAATATATGGGTCAGCTATACCAGTGATCATGGTGCAGCTTAATGGACAGTTTCAAGGTCTCATTGGAATGATCTATGAGGGTCTAGATAGAGAGAAGAGAAGATGTCTTGGTACAACAGCACGTGGAGGATCCAAATCTCAATAGGAGACACTCCAATACTCAGTTAAGGTCGTGGGTCATCATAAAGAAGGAGGGGAAGGCCAAGAAGAACCAGTTTGTTGGTTTATTTTCTTTATTTGTAATTTCAGTTTTGTAAACCAAGTCCTAATAGGACTAGGAGTAGTCAATCAATCTTAAATTGGATTAGGAAGACAAAAACCCATCTAGTTTAGGCTTAGGGCTTTAGTTTATTCATTATAAGCAGTCTTTCCCATTTGGTAAACAATCAAGTTTTAGCAGAAACAAACGTTTTCTTTCATCTCTTCTCTTGTTTTGGCGAGTTGAGACTTGCTGGTGAGTAACATCCAGCGTGGGCTCTCTGATTTGGTGTGTCATATCCATATCAGAAGCCGTGGAGTATCATGAGTCGAGCTATCCCTCTTGTGTCCCACATTAATCCACAAACCTTGAAGCAGATTGAGTCCTTGATTCTCTTTTTGCAAGAATTATCAAAGTTTTTACCCACCTATAAGAGATCCAGGCAATTACATGTTAGAAAGAGAGATTTTAGAGAGAGTTTATTGCTGGAGAATGAAGAACATGAAGAACAAGAGAGAGATAGAGAGATTTCAAAATTCTAAGAGAGAGAGAAGGAGAGAAATGATTTCCTTGATTTATTTCAGATACAAGCTATTAATAGACAACAAGTTGACATATAAAATAATAAATTAAGGCTGTCCAGAACAGACAAGAAGCTGGTCCAGCATGGTAGAAAGGGACAGCTCCTCTTTCTCTTTTTTCATTAGTAGAGCATGTGACTTCTGTCCCAACATGTGACTCTTGTTTGTTCTGATTCCCCAAGAGCTCTATTCTCTTATTTAAACCTTCCTGAGTGCTTCTGGTTAAATGAACACGAGATTTAGGCAAGTCACACTCTATTGCTTGCCTTCCAAGGCAGGTTAGGTCAGAGATCTCAAACTGTACGGCCAACATGTCCGGATTGCTTTTGTCTCTTCTTCCAACTCTAACTTATTTCTTCTTCATGTCAACATTACGGCCTATCCAGGGTCGTACCAAGTGGTATCAGGTCAACTTGAAGGTTAGGCTTTGTGTTCTTAATCTGAAAATCACGTTATCTGACCGTTACCACAAGATCTACAGTGTCTTCTATTGAGAGGAACAGAAAACTTAGGGAGAGAGCTGTGCTCAAAGCAAAAAGGGAGTATTGGCAAGAGATGAGAAGAATCAAGGAGCAGGCTGAGGTTGAGAGAGAGTATCAACTCGTCTAGGAAGCAAACCAGAAAAGGCGTAGACTTGATTACTTCCATAGCCAGCAGTTCCAAGAAAGAATAGCCCAAGAGATACAAAAAGCAGTCAATGCTTTGGTGCGAGATCAGCAAAGGAGGTCTGAATTATCATCAGAACCAGATCGTGAAAGACTGAAAGGTCCTGATCTAAATCCACCTGAGGAAGCACGACCTGAAGAAGCAAATACACTTGTTTTGGATCTGTTTAGTTTGTGGTCTAAGCCAGCTTTAAAACAGGCTGAGGAGGAAGAGGAGATTGAGTAAAAGCCGGCAATTTATTTTCAGGAACAACACTTGGACGATCAACTGAAACAAGATGAGAGATCAACAGTTATGTGTGTTCACGTGCCTGGTCAAAACCAAGCTGAAGTAGGAGTACTTGGTGGATTACCTAGAGCTACTGATTTGGTGCTTGTAGATTTGGTTGATGAAGGAGATGCTGTAACTGTTTGTAGGTTCAGAGACATCTCGTGGATCATCTAAGGTTTGTTAAGGGTCTGCAACAAATGGTTTTTGAACCAGGAGGAAGTTTGTTTGTGTTTGATAGAAGTAACAACATTCTGGTCCAGAAACCTGCTGCATTCAAGCTTGATTTTTTGAGTTCATTAACTCTTTGAAAACAAGATTTGTGGTCAAATCCTTTTGAAGTAATAGAGGATGGAATGATCCAAATCAGCTGCAGTGGCAAGATAGGAGAGTTCGGAAACAACACGTGCCAGATCATGTCCATAACTGATCAGAATAAGTTGAGAAGAGCAAATCAGGAACTAGTTGTGGTTAAAGAAAAGCCAAAACTGGAGGATGAGTATGGAGACTAATGCACACGACCACCTGACCAAAAGAAGATGAAACTGAGAGTACATAGTCCCATGTTAATGAGCAGGACACGCGTAGGATCATCCTGGTCTATAGCAGTCAGCTTCAAACTTAACAAAGTGAAGGAATCATATGCCTTAGACGCTACATACACTGAGAAAAGTTCCAAGTTGTCGCTGAGACATGAAAAAGGATTCTAGAGCTGTGTGTTTGACCCTGGAATGACTGGAGAGGTGATGATATTTCTTATTGTCAGGTCATACACTTTGGAGTTGAGTGACCAACGTTTTATCCTCATACAGAGCTTGGATTTGAGGACAAATCCTTTTAAAGGAAGAGGGGATGGTGCGATCCTGTTCAGGCTTAAACTCAATGGATTGAAAGCAATATATGGGTCAGCTATACCAGTGATCATGGTGCAGCTTAATGGACAGTTTCAAGGTCTCATTGGAATGATCTATGAGGTTCTAGATAGGGAGAAGAGAAGATGTCTTGGTACAACAGTACGTGGAGGATCCAAATCTCATCAGGAGACACTCCAATACTCAGTTAAGGTCGTCGGTCATCATGACGAAGGAGGGGAAGGCCAAGAAGAACCAGCTTGTTGGTTTATTTTCTTTATTTGTAATTTCAGTTTTTGTAAATCAAGTTCTAATAGGATTAGGAGTAATAAACCAATTTCGAATTGGATTAGGATTAGAATTTAGTAAACCAATTTCAATTAGCATTGGGATTTTTACTAAACCATTCTGGTTTAGGATTAGGTTTTCTATTTTCTGCATTAAGAACTTGTAGCCACGCTTTGGCATTCAAGCAAGCAATAAACTTTTTCTGTCCTTTCTTCTCTGAGGAGATCTGGTTACTTTGTTCTATAATGAACACTTTCTATTGTTAAGGAGGTTTATCTTCTGTGGTAATCATCCTAGACATCAAGCAGGATGCCCCTGTGTCTGAGGAGTAGCATAAACAACCTCTGAGCAGTCCATAGCGCGAAGGTGAAGCCCATCCGCCATCCAAGAGACCTACATCTCTTGTCCTTTCACCCACGCCTCCTTCAAGTGTTCCAGGGACAAGACAGCCTATCCAAGGCCGTACCACACATGGTTAAGCTTGATGGGGAGTGTTGAATAGAGGGTATAAAATGATAGAGGAAGGCTTATGAAGAAGAAAGTGTTGGAATTCATGAGTGTTTGTCTCATGTGAAGAGAGTGTTCAGTTAACTTGTAACTAAATCCCCTTTAACCAAGAAACAGGAACTCACCATACAAAGGAAGAGACAACCAACTTGTGGTTGAATCCTCATACACAGCTTACTATATAACCAAGGATCCTAGACAGTAAACTGATTTTATGAAGCAGAAACTCTCTAGTATAAATCTAATCTTTGAAAAGTAACACAATACTTAGGGTTTGTGTACTTAGATTAATGGGATTTAGAACCAGTAAGCTGGAGTTTAAGACAGTAGATAATGAAGAGTTTAGAGTGAATTGACAAGTATTAGGCTGCCTTAAGAGAGGGAGAGAGAGTTAAGGCAGCCTCAAAACTATAATACTTAGCTCCTTACATTGTGACTATTGTTTAGACACAAGCACGAGAGAGAGAGACGAGTTTAGAGAGAGAGAAACTTGTCTGTTGATTCTGGTAAGTGTTACAAGAGAGGGTGAAGGTCTTTAAATAGACAATCACTTGCAATAAACAATTGCTAAATCAGAGAATGACTAAACAACTAATATAATGGATAAATGGAAGAGGCCATGAGTATATGGACAAGGTGAGGCACGACCAGATGAGGAGAAAAGGACAGGAGAGAGGTTGGCACAGTCTGTTTGAGTGAAAGTGACAGGTCCAGCTGCTTCTCTAAAGCAACCCATGTGACTTCTTCTTGTCTAATTCAAACCATCCTCTCTCATTTAAATTCAAACATGTTTCCTTGACTTCTCAGAGGTTACCAACTTTCATATTCAGTCTCCCAAACTCCTTTCTTGCCTTGCAAGGTAAGTTAGGTCAAGATGAAAGCTTGTGGAGAAAGTCTGTACGGAAATAACCAATTTGGCTTCTCTTGATGAACTCTCCTTTGATTATGAATTAATTCCTTTCCTCTGTTTATTCTCTACTACATTTCAACAGAAAGTAAATGAGTTGAAGCTGTCCGTACATGTCTGTACAACAAGGTCGTACAGGCCGTACACATGGGCGACCAAGATTAACTTGGGCGAGAAGTTACCCGGGTAAGAGTAACTCGACCAAGAGTTACTCTTACTAGTTAGCAAGCGGATCAAGATTGACTGAATGGATAAGGTGCGCGTTGGACAGGCTGGCTCATGGCTGGAAGAGCATCTGGTCAAGATGCCAAAGGAATCTTGCGTGTGAAGCACTCCAGCCATAAGTTTTGAATTAGGCGTGCCTAGACCAGTTGACTACACATGCTTGATGGATAAGCTTATCCAAACCCTTATCTTCTATCTGTTGTAAAGATTTCCCTTTCCTCTATATATTTGTAACCTCTTTTCATTAATCAATCAACAAAATCATTTAGTCTCTTTCTCTAGTCTCTCTCAATGGTTCAAAATCTCTCATGTTAAGTCTTCTCTTTTCTAGTCTAAATCGTGTTCTTAGTCTCTCATTCTCACTCCCTACATCCAGATTCTATCAAACTTTCACTAAGAACAGATTTGAGAGATATTATACTCGATTTATACTTGAGTATAAGAGAGATTACGAAAGACTATGAAGAAAATATTGAGACGCGAAAACTAGAGAGAAATGTATGCTTTATTCATCCTCAAGGGGTTACAATATACAGAGAAAGCTACAAGGGTTTTCAGAAAGCAAAGGGAGAAAAGGAGTGGTTGTAATCGACCAAGGGCGCGTCTATTTTGAATTGAGGCTTCCTGGCCAAGTAAATGTCATCAACATCTTTGACAAGATGTTGATCCTTTCCAGCCCGTGCCAGACTGTCCACGCGGAGAGCTTCTTCCTTTCCAATGGTTGGAAAAGGTTACCTTCCAAAGAAATCACCTCGGGTCACTTTGGTTTTACTCGGACGGTAAAACTTGGTCGAGTGCTTTTGGTCGACCTTGTACGGCCTTGTACAGACAAGGTCGTCCCAAAGCCTTCTCCTCTATTCCTTCTTTCCCTTCAACCCTATGTAGATACCTCAACTTAACACCCTAGGCCTTGAAGGATCTTACTCTTTTCCTTGCCAAGGTTTTATCCCTAAGGAGGGTTTTCTTATGTAAGGTTTTTGGTGAGGAGAGACTTCAGGGTTCCAAGTTTGACTTAGGATCACTAGAGTCAAGCTTGAGAGGGAGTGTTAACCTGAAGTGATAAATCATCTCACTAAAGGTTGATGTTCAAAGCTTGGGAAAACCTCATTTAGATACTGATCAAGATCTAAAGAGGATCCAGAAGCTTATGCAGAGCTAGAAAAAAGTTTAGAAGGGGTTTACATTGAAGGAAGAAGGCTTGGGTGAAGTTGGGGAACATTTGGTCGATGTGCAAAGTTAGGGCGTCCGTACCGTACGGCCGTACGGACTGTGTGGACCGTACGGACGTGGTTGACCCAAAAACTTTATACTCGACCAAATAAACACATTTTGGGTTTGAGTAAAAATAAGGCAAAAGTGTACGGACCAAACCCTAAATCCGTACACTCCCATGGCTCTACCTTGCATCTCAAGTCATGGAGAAGCTTGAAGGAAGAAGATAAGCATCCAGATGGTTTGTGGAAGAAGAAGGGATCAAATGGCATCTAGGACAGGGATCTGCGAGATGCTGCTTGTTGTGACCGTTTTTGGATAAGGTTTAGGCCTTTACAGGCTGGAAAGGAAGGGAAGCTTGGAATAAGAACCTAGACTGATCATTGGAAAGGTTCATGGACCTTGGTCGCCGATTCTCAGCCAAGTTACACCTTAGGCGAGCCAGGCTGTCCCAAATCGTGTGAATACTCTGTTCCATTCATTTCAAATGGAGGAGCCTCCTTCCTTTTACTCCACAGGCTTGCTCTGATATTTTAAAAACCCTAGAGTAGCTCATTTATATTGACATGAAGCAATAAAAGAGACAAGAAAGATAAAGAGATGATACTGATGGTTGAAGAAGCAAGTGGTCGAGAAGACTTGTGGCTAAAGTCTGTCCGTACAGTCTTGCCATTCAAGTAACCCATCTGACCTAGATTTACTTGAAAGGCAAGGAAGACGAAGCGTAACTAGTCTGGACCAAGTTTGAATGAGTATAGAGCCATTGGAGAAGTCTGGACAAGAGCAGGCAAGTTGGCTGAATAGAATATATTAAAAGTCACATGCTGCCCTAAGGGTTAGGACCAGTCCAGAAAGGTCACTTTCATGGTCCAGACCTGGAGAAGACCATCATATTTTTTTGTTATTCTTCATGTCTCAATTCAGCCTCTTTTGTCTTTAAATAATGTTGTTTGTAACCCAAAGAAAGCAAAAGAACATTTTCCTCACTTATTCTATTTTCTCAGTTCTCTCTCTCTCTCATCTCTCACGAATTCTCCCTTCTCTCTCCCTAAGTTCTTTCTGTTCTTCATTTTATTCAACTATTCTACACAAACCATACCCTAAATCTTCTTATTCTAACATGGTATCAGAGCTACAAAGCTCTTGAAACCTTTTTCTACTTCTGCAAAGCATTCTGTTCCAGTTTCTGGTTGCAATTTCTTCAAGTCTCACCCTATTACCCAGTGGTTAATAGTAAGAGAAGATGGATAATATCAAGGTTGCGACCATTCCTGTGACTCTGAAGGGGATGAACTACCTACTATGGTGTAGATTGGTAAAAACTGCCCTTAGAGGAAGAGGTTTATGGAGTCATGTCTCAACTGGAGAAGCTCCAAAACAGACCATCCAAGGAGAAGATGGAAAGGAGATAGTCGTGGTGGATGAAGGCAAATGGGCTCTCAAGAGGACTTCATGGTCCTTTCTTTCATCCAAAACTCTCTGGATCCAGCCATTTTGGAAGCTTATTCTTACTGTGAAAGCTCCAAAGACTTATGGGAAACTCTCTACAAGGTTTATGGAAACCTTTCCAACCTTACTCGAGTTTTTGAAGTTAAGAAGGCCATTAACTCTCTCAGTCAAGAAGATATGGACTTCACAACTCACTTTGGCATGTTTAGGTTCCTTTGGGCTGAGTTGGAGATGCTAAGACCACACACAGTTGATCCAGCAGCTCTGAATGAGAGGCGCGAGCAAGATAAGGTATTTGGGCTACTCCTCACCCTCATTCCAACCTACAACGACCCGATTAAAAATATACCGAGAGCTGACAAGTTACCAAGCCTTGAAGAAGTATGTGCTCAGATACAAAAGGAGCAAGGATCCCTTGGCCTTTTTGGAGGCAAAGGCGAGCTAGTCATGAGCAATCATGCTGAAGAACCAGTAGTAAACAAGGGAGTTTACAAGCATGATGATAGGAAGGTCTTGATATGTGACCACTACAAGAAAAAAGGCCACATGAAGGATAAGTGCTGGATACTTCATCTTCATCTGAAGCCCAACAAGTTCAAGGAGCCAAGGAGTCATTACCAGG
>CAJHQP010003227.1:0-70903 GCA_905132765.1 Moricandia arvensis | reverse complement strand
CTGTAAGAAGCATAGTTAGGTCTTTTAGCTTCTTCATCGCTTCTCCCACATCAACCACAGGGACTTGTGATTGCCTCATCCTTCTTTGAGAGAGATGTGCTTGTGACTTCTGGTGTGCTAAACTTTTGTCTCTTCTCTTTTGGGATCCATCTTTTAAGTTTTCTGTTTTTCTTTCTTCTCACCATATACACACACATTATATTTATATATATATATATATATATATATATATATATATATATTCAGTTAAAAATGAAATAAAAATGTCATATTTCCTTATAATATAATTTAGATTTTATGCTACGTTCAAACTAACTTCTATTGTAATTCTTTTTTCATAAAAATTTGTTTCTTATTGTTTTACATCTATAGATATTTTGCCACTTAATAATCCTTTTCAAAAATTGTTTTTGAAAAAATTATCCCGTTGCAGTTATGACTTAATAAGAAAAAATATAATTAAACAAAATTAATTTAGACTATATGAAAATTGAGACAATAATCCACTGATTGTGTCCTCGTAGAATTTTAAACCTCCAATCATAATATGACAAATCAATAATTTAGTTTATTATTTTCAAAAATGTCAAACAAAATTTTTTAAAATTTTTTATTTCAAAGTTAAATAGAAATAAAATCATATATGGTAAATGAAATTTTTTTAAAATAGTATATAAAATTAAATTAACATATTTAATAATAATTCAAATTTAATATGAATTTAACAAATATAAAATTTTACAAAAGATTTTTATTTTCAAAATAAATATGAATTAATATCATATATGGTAAATTAACAAAAGTAGAAAAATTATAAATTAATTAAATTAATAGATGTAATAATATGTCGGATTTAACATAAAAATTAAAACAAAAACATTAATTAATTTAAAAAACATACAAAACCTACACAATTACAATTATATAAATTTACAAAATTTGATTTTAAAATCTATACTATATAAAAGTTGAAACTATAAGTTCTTATATAAAAATATCTATATAGGATTTAAAACCAATAAATATATACTTTATAAAAGTTGGGCTATAAGTCATTAAGGGTGCTCACATAGGATTTTAAGCTTCTAATCATAATATGAAAATCAATATTTTAGTTTATTATTTTTAAAAATTTCAATTTGTTTTAAAAAAAATGTATTTCAAAATTAAATAGAAAGCAATATCATATATGGTAAATGAAAAACAAAATATTATAAATACATTGAATTAACATACGTAATAATTATTCAAATTTAATATGTATTCAACAAATGGAAAAATTTACAAAAGTTCTTTATTCTCAAAATAAAATAGGAATCAATATCATATATGGTAAATTATCAAAAGTAAAAAAAATTATAAATTAATGAGATTAATACTTGTATTAATATTTCGAATTTAACATAAAATTAACAAAACACTAATTAATTTTAAAACATACAGAACTTACAGAATTATAATTCTATAAATTTAAAACAATTAATTTTCAAAATCTATAGTATATAAAAGTTGAAACTATAAGTCACTATATAAAAATGTCTATATAGGATCTAACCACTAAATTATATTGTCCAAATCATCATTTTAATTGTATATTTTTCAATGTCAATATTTTCAACAAAAAAAATCAAAAATCGAAAACCAAAAACTGATATCTTAAACTAACAATATGTAAAATAACTCAATGAATAGTAACTATTGTAGAATAAAGTGGAAACTGATATTAGGAAAGTAAAGTAGCAATATGTCAAACAGGAGTATCAAAATGGGTAAAATTTAATAGGTCAATCCAACCCCATCAAGACCATGGATTTTAGCGGATAGAAAAATTGGGTACAAATGGATTAATGGCTAAAGTGGGTTGATGGACATTGTCAAATAACTTAATGTTAATTATTATCTATAAGAATAAAAAATCAGAATAAAAACTAAAGTTAACAAAAACAGCAAAACAATATATCTTAAGATATGTCAAGATGCTTAACAAAAATTATAATATGATACAATAGCATAATGGAAAATCTAAAACAAAAGATAAATACAAATATAAATAGGAAACTATGTCATATAAGTATAATTAATTAGAGGTATTTAATTTATATACTAATATAAAATGGAAAACTAATGCTAAAATAGTTAAAATGACAAAGAAAAAAATTGATATAAATAACAGGAATTTTTTTTAAGTATTTTTTTTCTTATCCACTAAAATTGAAATTGCAAATAACGACATAACAAATTTCCATAATTTTCAAAAAGTAGATAGAAAGCATCTAGACCTCATTTTGTTATTATATAAAGCACTTCCGTCTTCTCTTATTCACTGAATCAATAGAAAATTGTCAAGTCTTTTATTGATAATTAAAAAAACTTAGAAAATGAAGTTGAAGAAAATGAGGAAAACGTAGTAGAAGAGAGGTTAGAGGAAGAAGATGCGAACTTGGATGAAAATGAAGTAGAAGAGAATGAAGAAGAGAATGAGGAGAACTCAGGAGAAGAGGAAGACGAAGAGAATGGAGAAGATAACGAGGGGAACGTTGAGAAGAAGGAGATAATGGAGAAGATAAAGAGGAGAATTCAGGAGAGGAAGAAGAAGAGATGAATTCTGACAATAATCCTCCTGGTGAAGATGTGCAAACCAATGAAGAAGTGAATAGAGAAGAAGGAAGTACTAGTCGAACCTTAAGCGAGGTTAGTATTTGGTACATGTGTCTAGTAGTTTGTCAAAAAAAATGGTAGAACTTAGTAAAACTGGTTTGTTTGTTATGTTGAGAGGTTATTATGTTGTAATACTAGTATAACTAAGTATAACTTATTTGCATTGTTTGTTGTTTGTTTGTTTGTAGGATTCTCTGGAAGGCGTTGAAACTGTAGGACACTGAGAACATCTTGTCTGTTTTCAATGAGGAACAAACTCTACTAGATGGGATAACAGAACCAGAGGACATCAGAGATAATGATGATTTGATTGTCGAGAGCTGGATGAAGAGGATTGCTAGTGGATATGCAGTAAGGTTAGAAGATATGTTAGAGGCGGATGTTGCGGCCCGAGAAGCCCCTATCTTGAGAATGGTGGAAATCAGACCGGAGCCACCAATGAAGCAGAAGAGACGACAATGAAGTTAAATGAACTGGTAGAAGTCTTTAACAGCTTCAAAGAAGATATGGGAGAGCAGATGAAGAGGATTGAGGAAAAGGTTGATGAGTTTGACTTAAGACTTGCTTCCTCAGAAGCTTATGTTCAGGAGCAGTTAGCTTCTATGAATGTGGATGTGGAGGAAGAGGAAAGGGGTGTCAAAATGAAAAGGCGAACGAAGTCGAACCTCAAAGAGGTCAAAGAAAAACAAGTGATATGTTGCTTTTCACCTCGGTGTGTACTAAAAAACTTATGTTGCTTTTGGTGTGTACTAAAACTTATGTTGCTTTTGGTGTGTAGTAATAAAACTTATGTTGCTTTTGGTGTGTAGTAATAAAACTTATGTTGCTTTCGGTTTGTTCTAAAACTTATGCTGGTTTTTGTTTCTTCTATAACTCGTCTACTGGTAGTACAACTTGATTTATTTGGTTCGATTCTATTTTTCACATAATTTAACCGAAATTCCTATATTATAAGTCTTCTCTATGCGTCTTTTTCTTCTTCGCCTTTTACTCTCTCTCTCTCTCTCTCTCTCTCTCTCTCTCTCTCTCTCTCTCTTCTTAGACCTAAAAAGTGAAAGGGAAGATGGAAGTAGGATCGTCTTCTAGGAAGCAAAATTCTGGTTGGAGATTGTGTTTTTGTGGCTTACCGGCGTCGGTAACGCAAGCTTGGAGTGACAAAACCCCAAGGAGACGATTTTATAACTGCCCATGTTATAAGGTATAATAGTTGAATTTTGAAATATAGATTTAAAATGGTATTTGAATTGAATCTTATGGCAGCGTGGAAATGAATGCACGTACTTCTCTTGGTTTGATGAAAAGGAAGGTACAACATGGCAAAAAAGAGCTTTGATTCAAGCCTGTGATGAGATCCGGGAGAAGGATGGAGTCATTGAGAAGTTAAAGAAAATCATTTCAGCAATGGAGAACAAACAAGAGAGTGAAGATGAAATTGTTAGAAAGTTTGAAGAATTTTATGTTTAAGTGTTTTAGATCTCGTTTTAGAGATGTATGATGAAATAAAATAAGTATGTAAGAATAACTAAGGAAAACTAGTGAAACTTGGAAAACAAGCACAAATTTCATCCAAACATGTCTTAACACAACATGACACAGAGATTCTTGAGACAAAAGTCTTAACAACCTCCGACACAATAAAACAAAAATATGAAAACAACCCGCAAATTTCTAACTACAAAGGGGAACAAGCTTCTTGAACCTAGAAATCTCATCCACATGGTATAAGCTTCTTTAGCTCAGCAATCTCTGCAGTCATCTCGTCCACCTCCTTTCTTAAGCGATGAATCTCCTCCTGAACTCCGATAACCCAAGGTTGGCGGAAGTGGAGCCCATCATCATGCAGGTTTGACATAGTTTTACTTAGTTTCCCACATATGTGTATCGATCTTTAATTTTAAACAATGAAAAATAAAAGAAAAAAATTACTTTAAACAAACTGCAAGTAAAATACTTTTTTCCAGGGCAGAAATCCTTATCTTTTGGATTATTAGATACCTCGTCGACAATTCGTCCCCCACATGGGAAACCCATTGAAACTCCATACTGAGCATTGACAATGTACCCAACCATGTCGTAGTGTTTCTTCATTTTCTGCATCTTCCTCCTTTCTTGTTTCTCCACCCATGGATCCATTTTGGAATTGAGAGGTTTTGAGGAGAAAGAATGATGATAGAGAAAGTTGAGAGATGAGAGATATGTGGAGTGAATGACTAGAGTGGGAATCAGCGTTTTTCCTCGAAAATACCGCATTGACTCATCAATTATTAGTAAGCCCGCCAAAATTTCTAACAATTTAGAAAAGCCAACCAAAAATTCTACAAGTAGTTGTCTGTAAGATAGTAGTTGTACACAAACTACAAATAGTTATACTTTCGGTGCTTTTCAATTATTTTAGTATTACAGATAATTATATTTTGTTTTCTTAGTTGTACAATGAAGTATAAGATTAAGATAATTGGTGTTTTGCGTGATAAAAGTGTCTATATAAGTTGTACAACGAAATATAATCTTCAGTAGTCACATATTTAACAATGTGACTATAAAATGTATGTTGTGTGTTGGTTGTTCGTTTGTTTGTAGAGTATAACATTTTTCTTATTCCCGTGGATATACCATTATTCTTATGTGTCTAATAAAGAGTAGATTTTGTATTAAGATGTTACTTTGTAAAATTTAAACATTTTTCTTTCCAAACTCACTTCAATATTAATACTAGTATTACATAAACAATAACAGAGTTCTCCTTAGTTGTACAAAAACATAGTTCTCCATAGTTTTACAAAAAAAAACAGAGTAAAATTCAAACATCTCGATTTTTAAACAGCAACCATTGTAGGTTTCGTCTTGGACGCCTTTTATTTTGCGTTCTTGGCCGATGTTCTCCAGCTGATGGAAACCTTTTCACTTTTTTCTTCCCCTCTTCTCGATGCGCTTGGGAGCTATGACCTTCATTTTTTTGATGTAATCGGGGACATCCCATTGACTCCTATCCGAAACCACATAGACCTGTAATATGCCAATGCCCACAGCTCGGTCCAATAGTATTTAGAGATCAAATCTTCTAACTCGAAAACAGAACACTCTCATGTTTAGAGTAGAAAATGTAAGCCGCAATTCTGTGAACACAAGGATACTGTTCTATGTCAAAGAACCTGCAACTGCAACTTTTTGCACGTAAATTCCACAACGTTGCAGTTGCAGGTTCTTTGACATAGAACAGTATCAGAAATGGAAAAAGGCTCATCAGACCCAATCAGCAGTGGAATGTAACTCAAATTATACTTCACATTATTCTCATCTAACCCGAGCTTTTTGCATATTCGTGCTTCAACCATAGAAAGATTTATCTCCTCCGTATCCTTCTTCAACACTAAACAATACATGTGACCTTCGCATTTGAAGTGTATGAAGACGTTTTTCATTGGATCCTGCCAAAACCATTGAATACCATCCATTATACAAATAAAACCATCCCTACAAAATTAATTCGTAACCGGAAACTGTTGCAGTTATACCAGTTATACTAGTTCTACAACAATTACCAGTAATACTGGTTTTGCTAGTTCTCATGTCCTACATATTTTGATTTTGAAATCTACATTCAATGCACTACGAATCAAACAATGCAACCATTCTCCTACTCAATTCAAGTCATAACGGATTCGAACACCAAGCTGAAACATCTAAATCAATTCAAATTTATTTCTCAACTCATTCAAGCTGCAACAAAGACTAAAGCATACTTGTTTTCAACGCCGGAAGACGGAGGACCGATCCGGAAGATGATGGAGGACCGAGCCAAAATACAACGGAGGACCGAGCTGGAACACGACGGAGGACCGAGCCGGAAGACTACGGAGGACCGACCCTAAGTAGCAGCTTCCGAATGGGAGAGAAGAAGAGCAGGAGAGGACTGCGATTTCTTCAGAACGCTGATTCCTCGAAACGCAACGACATCTCAAACGCAACGTCTCTTTTTCTTTCTTTTTTTTAAAACAAAACTAAGGTTAATAAAGTAATTTCAACTTCTTTAATGAATATGAAGGGTATGGAGATTTGTAAAGGATATAAGGGATTTAAAGTTCCCCTGTAAGGGCATTACAGCTGATGTATGAAGAAGAAGAAGAAAACAATATGAGTAAATGAAAGCGAACAAACACAACAAGAGTCAATTTTGTGTATTGATTTAATCTAATATATGGCTAAAATTTGCAATCCACACATCTTCCATTTCAGCCAATTGAAATTTAGAAAGATGGATTTATTCTTGGTCTTTGGATTACAAATAATCATGGCAAGAAATATAAACATGTTATGAACCATAGTGCATTGTCATAACCGGATAACCCATGGTCGATAGGTCCATGGTCAGCCCGTCCATTACCGGCCCAACCATAAAACTATTGCATCTAGGTTTAGTAAACCTCGACCATGTGGGTTTAGGTTAAGAAGGATAGGAAACATATTCCTTATTGGTTTATGATGTTTTCCTTTTTCTAGTTGGATTAGGATTTGTACACTTTCTTTTTCCTTGATGGATTTACCTATTTGTAATACCTTTATAAAGGGAACCCCTTGTATGTTAATGAGATATAGAGAATAAGAATAACACACGAAATTTCTCTTATTCTCTCTTGATTTACAACACGTTATCAACACGATTGTTCTCTAAACTCTAAGCTAAGGATCCGACACACATAAACCCTAATTTCTCTCTCTATAAATCTTTTCGACGAAGAACAATTCCTGATCATCCCTTGATCGTGAACCTTTCACGCTAATACACATTCAACCCAACCGGAGATTCAGCTTTCTTGACGGACAATCCTAATCCGTGATTCAACCCGATCTGCACAAGGACACAACTCGCGACCACAAGAACACACGTTCCAACTCGCGAAACATAAGACCTTCTCTCTCGGTGGTCCATTCAAGACCAGTGGTTTAAGGTAAACACTAAGAACCCTAAAAGCTCAAAGAACCCTAATCAAAACCTAATGATCAAATCGAATAACTAAAACCCTAAATCTTAATCGCATATTATAAAACCCTAATACTAAAACATGTTCGATTTGATTGCTTGATCCAATTGAATGATTATGAGGTTAGGATATGATGCTAGATAAATTGCTATTGCTTGATCCGATTGTTTTGAGGTTATGATCTGATTGCTAGGGTGATTAGATTGATTGTTCTGATTTATACTCTAACCCTAATCCAATGCTAGGTTGATTGTTTGCTTGATATATGAATCGAATGATCTAATAGAACCGTATGCTAGTATTGCTAAACTCATTGGTTGATTGATAGTCTTGCTAGAACCGATATGCTAGTCTTGATTAACCCTAATCTTATGAGCACATAGAATCCATGTTGCTAAGTCTTGAACTTGATTGATTGATAACCCTGATTGAATGTTTATGACGCTAATATCGTATGCTAGGTTGATGGTTTTGCTAGATTGATTGATTAAGAACTAACCCAAATTGAATGCTAGTTTTGCTAAAACCCTAATGGAATCCATATGCTAGTATTGTTAGATTCATACTTGAAAGTGATTGATTGATTGCTAAATCTATTTAAAAGTTTTAAGATCACATGTTAGTTTAATTCGACCACCTTGTTTAGGTTATGATTTTTGCATGATCCAATTAATTGTTTTGATTGAGGTTACATAAACATATAAACCACGTGTGATAGGCTTGCATGAACATATAAAAATCACTTGTTAGGAATGTCTTGGTCGAATGACTATGATTGCATGGTCGTATAAAATTTAAACCTAAAGAATAAAATATATGATTTAAGATGTCAAAAATCAACAACTTTGATTTTTCTGCCCTAAAACTCTCTGGTGATAATTACTTGCAATAGGAATTGGATACTAAGATTATCCTGTAATCAAAAAGTCTTGGTGAATGTATCAAAGAGGACAATAATGCAAGTGAGAAAGATAGATACAGAGTTATCCTAATAATTCGCCATCATCTTGCTGAGAGTCTCAAAGATCAGTATTTGACAATAGATAATCCCTTAGACCTTTGGACAGAATTGAAAACTAGATATGATCATTAAAGAACGGTGTTATTACCAAAGGCTATGTATGATTAAAGGAATCTCATAATCCAGGACTACAAGTCCGTGGACGAGTATAACTTAGCCCTATTTAAGATAGTTTCTAAATTAAAAATGTGTGGTGAGGATATAACGGATAAGGATATGCTAGAAAAGACCTTCTCCACCTTCCACACTAGCAACGTTTTGTTACAACAACAAACCATGAAAAGGGCTTTACCACATATGCAAATCTGATCTCATGTCTATTGTTGGCTGAGAAAAATAATGAATTGTTGATGAGAAACAGTGAATTGAGACCTCCTGGATCAATCCCACTACCTGAAGCCAATGTGGCCGCAGAGGCAAAGAAAGAATCTAACCATGTCCATAACAATAGAACACACGGCCAAAGTAACCATTATGGTCGAGGCCGTGGGTGATGGCAAGGACGTGGTCGAGGCCACTATAATGCAGGCCGTGGTCGACCAAACCACTATGGCCGTGGCCGAGGGTATCAACCCAATTTCAGTCGTGGTCGAGACCAAGGTCGTGGTATCTCTTCTAAACCACAACACTCGACCAAATCAGTATGCCATTGATGTGGGATCGATAACCATTGGGCTAAAACATGTAGGACTCCCAAACATCTTGTTGACCTTTACCCAGATAGTTTGAAAGGGAAGAATCCTGAAGCCCACTTGGTATATCAAGATGGTGAAGATGATTTTGATCATGAAAAGGATGATCTTATGGAATATGAAACTTATGATTGCCTAAAAGAATCCAGTTTCGACATCTAAAACTTTTGTGTTTTCTTTGTTTTATGCTTTCTTTGATTGATTGCTTTGCCTATTTAGAAATTAATAGAATGAATAAATGATTTCCTTTTCAATATGAAGTCTCTAAGATATGATTCTTGTCTTTTAAAGAATGAAAGATAACATATACATAATTTTTGTGGATATTGGGTCGAGCCACATGATCCTTAGAGACAAAAGATATTTCATCGACCTTACACTCAAAAACGCCAATATAAGTACCATCGCAGGTATAGCCAGTCTTATAGAAGGCTATGGCCAAGAATATATATATATATATATATATATATATATATAGATAGATATTATTGCGTAAAGGGCACTCATCTAGAGATATCTGATGCTTTATATTCACCTAGAGAAGCCCATTCAGTTACTAAAATATAAGAATGGATGGTTTCCATATAGAAACAATGGGCGAAGGAAACAAAGAGTTCCTTCAAACATAGAAATACGCCCAGGGCCATAAGAAAGTGGTCGAGACTATACATTCATTATCTACTGGTCTTGACTATGACAATATCAGTATGATAGAGGCTAGATGCCGAAGTGAACAAAAGGTTTACTGAGAACTTAACTTTATGGCATGATCGTCTTGGCCAACCCGGTCCAAACATGATGCGTAAACTAATAATGAATACAAAATGGCACATCTTGAAAGAAAGAATAATTATCCCAAAGAATCTCACATGTGTAGCATGTACACAAGGGAAACTCATGGTTAGGCCATCACCAGTCAAAGTGACTAAAGAAACAATAAACTTTCTGGAAAGAATATATGGTGACATCTATGGACCAATAAACCCACTTTATGGGACATTTAGATATTTATGGTACTGATAGATGCATCCACGAGATGGTCACATGTATGTCTATTATAAACCCGCAATATGGCGTTTGCGAGGTTACTTGCTCAGATGATTCGTTTAAGAGCACATTTTCAGATTTTCCTTTAAAGACTATACGTTTAAAATATGCTGGTAAATCCATGTCCAAAGCGTTTGATGATTATAGTATATCCATGGGGGCAAGTGTGGAACATAAGTGTGGCGCATGTCCATACATAAAAAGGCTTGGCCGAATCTTTTATTAAATGCATTACTAGACCATTACTCATGAGGTCAAAACTACCAGTCTGCATGGGGAAATGCAGTTTTACATGCAGCAGAGTTGATACGCATCAGGCCAACTAGTGGGCATAGATACTCCTCATCTCAATTGAATCATGGGTCATGAGCCAGACATATCCCATCTAAAGACATTTAGATGTGCCAATTGCTCCACCATAGAGAACTAAGATGGGACCTCAAAGGAGGATGGGGGTATATGCTGGATATGAATCTCCCACGATTATTAAGTACCTTGAGCAAACTACGGGTGATCTATTTAAGTCTAGGTACACGGATTGTCATTTGAATAAATCCGACTATCCAACATAAGGGGAGAAAATAATAAGCTGGTAAAAGAAATAGAATGGAATCAACCATCATTGTTTTGGCAAGATCCTTGGACTAAAGAATGTGATTTAGACGTCCAAAAGATTATACATTTACAAAAGCTAGTTAATCGATTGCCAGACTCATTTGCTGACCCAAAGAAAGTGACTAAGTCATATATACCAGCTTGTAATGCACCAATATGTCTTGATGTCCAAGAGGGACATAATCAAGTTGCTACAAGAGTCTAGACAACGTTTGAAATGTGGTAGACCAATAGGTTCCAAAGATACGAATCCTCGGAAACAAAAGAAAGGTGCAAAGAATGAAAACAAATCCGAGGTCGAGGAAACCACAGACATGGACATAATACCGGCAGGCTCTAAGGTACCAAACACTGAGGCTTGGGACGCCAAGCTCTAGGGTACTAATGCTCCTGATAATAATGAGATTGTAATCGATTATATCATGTCTGGAATACATTGAAACAAAAAAGAATGTCGACATAGATGATTTATTTGCATACAAGGTAGCACTTGAACTTATGAATATAAACGAGGATCATGAACCTACGTCAATAATAGAGTGCACTCGTAGATCAGATTGGCTTAAATGAAAAGAAGCTATAGACGTTGAGGTAAACTCTTTAAAGAAGAGAAATGTGTTTGTTCCAATAATAAGGACACATATGATGTAAAACCAGTTGGATATAAGTGGGTCTTTGTGAGGAAAAGAAATGAACATGGTGAAATTGTGAGATAAAAAGCACGGCTTATTGCACAAGGATTCTCACAGAGACCAGAAATAGATTATGAGGAGACATACTCCCCTGTGGTGGATGCAACTACTTTTAGATTCCTAATAATTCTGGCTATAAAAGAGAAATTAGACTTGCGGTTAATGGATGTAGTAACTGCATACTTATATGGTCCATTAGATAATGAGATATACATGAAAGTATCAGAGGGTATTGAGCTTAAAGAGAAAGCTAGTTCTTGAGAACAACATTGTATAAAGTTAATGATCTGAATATCTTAGGAACCTCTAAGGAAATTTCCCAAACGGTTGAATACCTAAAGAAAGAATTCGAAATGAAAGACCCGGGAAAAACAAAGTTTTGTTTGGGGTTATAACTTGAGTACATTAATGATGGAATCCTTGTGCATCAAATGGCATATACAGAGAAGGTACTCAAGAGATTCAACATGGGCCAATCTCACCCATTGTCGAGCCCCATGGTCGTGAGGTCCCTTGGTCTGGACACTGACCCTTTTGCTCCAAAGAAGGACGATGAAAAGGTCCTTGGTCGAGAAATGCCATATCTAAGTGCCATAGGAGCTTTAATGTATCTGCGAGCCGCATTCGACCAGACATATGTTTTGCTGTGAATCTATTATCTAGATTTAGCTCATGTCCGACCATAAGGTACTGGAACGGGATTAAACATATTCTTCGTTATTTACAAGGGACGAAAGATTTTCGTTTATTTTATACTAACCAATTTTATACTGACCAGCCCAAAGAGTGGTTAATTGGTTTTGCTGATGCAGGTTATCTATTAGATCTCAGACAGGTTATGCAATATCTTGATAATCTATGAAACAAACCATCGCAGAAATATGAGCCAAAATTCATGTGTGTGTTTGGTTGAGAATATGGGATGGTCGACGGGATGACCAATCACATCCGATCAGAGTATATGACGGTCGACGACAAAGAAACACATCCGTGTGGACTGTGGGATGTCCGTGGGCGTAGAGGGGGCCAACCATCATGTACGAGTTGCAAAAGGCAGGCAAGGTCGAAGTGAAAATTCAGCCGATCTATTCATCAAATCACTACCAACCTCGACGTTCAAGAAGCTAATACATCATATTGGAATGCATAGACTGAAAGATCTTCAGTGAGGTACAAAACAGGGGAGGTAATACGCGTTGTACTCTTTTTCCTTAACCATGGTTTTATCCCATTGGGTTTTTCCTGGTCAAAGGTTTTAATGAGGCAACATCTGAGGCGTGTTACATGGTTATGACATCCAAGGGGGGTGTTATGAACTACAGTGGATTGTCATAACCGGATAGCCCATGGTCGATAGGTCCATGGTCGGCCCGTCCATTACCGACCCGTCCATTAACGGCCCAACCATAAACCTATTGAAACTAGTTTTAGTAAACCTCGACCATGTGGGTTTAGGTTTAGAAGGATAGGAAACCTATTCCTTATTGGTTTAGGATGTTTCCTTTTCCTAGTTGGATTAGGATTTGTACTCTTTCATTTTCCTTTATGGATTTACCTATTTGTAATCCCTATATAAAGGGAATCCCTCGTAAGTTTATGAGATATAGAGAATAAGAACAACACACGAAATTTCTCTTCTTCTCTCTTGATTTACAACAAAACCCAAAATTTTGAAGAATGGACCAATAAAAAAGGAGGAAGGTTACAAAAGAGTGATTTTTAGCCATCGGATCAAAATCAATCAAAACCCTAAAAACTTATAAAATTATCTTTTCATTTATCTATAATTATTTAAAAATATCTAATTTGAAATAATTATATATAACATTTTGCATTTTAATTTTGTGGTTATTTGATTCAAAAATTGATTTCATAAAAGATTTAAATGAAAGTATTTTTGTTTTGTGTTGTTTATTATTTAGTGTTTTTTGTTTTATTTTTGAACTGTAAATTTTAAATTTGGAAATATTGTATATAGTTTGGGATATATATATATACTACAGAAATTAGTTTTTGATTAAAATTTGAAATTTTTTTACTTATAGTTTAGATTAAAAGTCTGGAGTTTAGAATAAAGGTTTGAGTATGGGATTTGAGGATTTTAAGTTTTGGGTATTGATTTAAGATTTGAGATAGATTTTTGAAAAGTTATTAATTTTTGAGTTCTATTTAAGATTTGATGGTAAAATACTAGAGTTTAAAGTATGCGTTTAGAGTTTAGGGTTTAAAAATTGTTTAGGGTTTAAGGATTCAAAAAGCCAAACATAGCGTTTTAATTATGTTTTACTATTAAACATAAGTGTTTCATATAAAATTGTACGCTATAATACTGTTTCCAATATACCAATCTATCATAGCGTTTCCAAATATACAAACACTATCTAAGGAGAAAAAACTATATCCTCTATTGCTATCAAAACCCATATGTCTTGGCAGTGTTAGATTTAGTGTTTATTAGGGTTTAGATGAATTTATAAGGATTATCCATCAGAATTGGTCTAACTGCTTATGTCTAACTACGGAGTTACCGTTAGCTTTTCACCAATCGAAAATCTTTTATGCATTTATTCTCAACATAAGGAACTAAATTTCGAGCTGATGGTCCGGCAACAACATCCTTCATATGTCTGTTGAACCACTCCGCCATTTTGTCCATAATTGTATCAAGCCTAGGCAGTAAAGAGTACCTTCGTGCTTTATCAAAATTTCCATTCATAGACTCCGCACAATTAGAGGTGTCTATGTTTTACCTTGCACCGGGAAGATGACATTTCGCTCATTTTTTAACATCTACCGTTTTATCAAGATATGTATCACACGATGAATACCTCTCCCTAAACTCTTTGATATTCTTTATCAAACTCTGCCTCTAAATAAAAGTTTGCAACTTTTTTAATTGTTTTACAACCTTGCTCATGTTCTGTTTATCACTCATATTCACATTGTGCGATAGATGCCAGATATAGTACACATGTTGAGACATCAGATAAACTTCAGCAACAGATTTGATCAGACTAGGACTTTTGTCTGACACAAAAATCAATTCAGACGAATCCGGTATAACAATTTTCAACATTGTGAAAAACCACGTCCAACTTTCATTTTCTCCCTATCAACGACACCAAAAACTATAGGATAATGGTAACGCTTTGGATCCTGAGCCGTGTCAATAAGTAAAACACCACCTTCTACAATCTTGAGAAAAGTTGCATCCATAGTTATGACTTTCCTCATGTACTGAAACTCTTCAATTGAAACTCCCAAACCAATAAATAAGTATTTGAACATGTTTTCTCCTTCGAATAACAAACTTGTTTTTGTAAACGGGTTCACCTTTTCTAACATATATAAACAAAAATGCAATTTGTTGTATCCTTCCTCAGGACTACCACACATATCCTTACCATTTTTAACTTTTCCTCTCCAGCATGTAGAATACGACACTTGCACACCCATTTTCCTTCTAACCACACCGACCAGAGTTTTTGGATTGGGGTATCAAATAGTCCTAGATAATCTTCATGAAAAATAGCTGCAACACGTCTTGGTGTCCATTTCCTTTTGATTCTTGTACTTAAAGTAGCCTGAGAGCATGAATGCATCTTTGTGTATGTTCTAACTGAGAAAACTTTATAATTCTTTATTTGTGCAGCTCTTACATACCCTTTATAACCTTCATCTGCTCTTTGACATTTCAAAACATGTCGACTCTTATTCGAGTTCAAGATAATAATTCCAAAAGTGTTCTATTGTGATGCTCTGTCAATTAAATCTTTCACAACATCTTTATTCGAAAATTCTTGAAACATCTCAATATCCATACCATCTTCCCACTCAATAACCACTCAAATTTTCTCTGCAGCACTCAAATTTTCTCTGCAGCACTCAAATTTTCTCTGCAGCACGTGAAGTTAAACATACTCCCAGTTAGCACCACTAGCCACAGGGTTATCTGCATTGTCCTCATTCTCCACCATGTATGTGTTATCCAAACCAGTCCCCACATAGCCTGCTTCTATATTGACAATGTTTTCCACCCCCTCTAAACCCTCTACATATCGTTCAGCTTCTTTTATGGGAGTAAATAGAGTAATTGCACGCGGATTACCTTCTACTTCACTTCCATGCTCACTACAGTTCCCAAAAAATGAGCTTTCTTTCCCAACTTTTGATAGTTGCTCGGTTATTGGAACTACTTCCAATTCTTTGATGTTCTCTACATGCAAAATAATTCTTCTTTGCTTTTTATCCACTAATGTTAGATAAACAGACACATCTTCATCATCCAAAATATATGATTGTCTCATAGGTTCCACAACCAATGGAATGTAACTCATATTCAGCCTCTTAGCAAACGGATCTAGGATCATCTTCCTGCATATCTTCTCTTCATCAACGAATAAGTGATCTCCTCAAATGATGATGTCTTAAAAAATAGCATACAAACGACCATCGCTTGGAATCCATTCAAAATCATCTCTAGTCTTCGAATAATCAACGTATATGTTTGTGTAATAAAAACTCATTGTTTGATGTACAAAAAACAACCATTAAAGTAAACCTAGTTATACAATTATACCATTAAAGTTATACTAAGTTATACCTAGTTATATTGTTATGTTACTAAAGTTATACTGAGTTTCGCCTAGTTACACATTTTGTCATTAAAGTTGTATGTAGTTACACATATTTAAGGTTCAACTAATATCAAGTTATATAAACCAGTCTAATTTAACCAAGTTATACAGTTTTACCGTTTAGCTTATACCATAGTTATACTAGTTTTTTTATATGTTTCTCCTCTTCAATTGAAAATAATCAGCTTCGATTTCAAACATTCTATCAATCCTAATGATTAACACAATTGTTGATTATCCTATTCCCTAATAGACAAACTAGTCATTCTTTCGAATCCTTAATTATGTCATTTTGATTTCAAATATGAAACTTTCTATCTATATATCACAACCAAATCGTGTATGGTCGAATCAAATCATGGGTTTTCTGGTGATTTAAGATACATACTATGAATATGTTTTATCGTAAATTGATTAGAGCTGGGTTATACATCAGTTACTCAATATGCAGCATCTAAGCGAGGAATTGGAAGAAGAAGGATGCTTTTTAATATAGAGAGAGACACTTTCCACATTCACCATACATATGAAGAGTATTAGAATATAGAAGAGTATACGAAAATAAGTAAAAGTATGTGAAAATATTTTTGGCAAGCACTTGAAATATTCATTTATTTCTTCAACTTCAGCTGTATATTTTTTTTCTAAAATTAAAAATTTATTTATAAACTTTTATAGGTTATAAATTTTATTATGTGCTTACAAAATTTAATTTAAATTTACATTTAATTATATGTAAAAATTAAATAAATTAAATAATTTTTATTTAAAATTTTATTGTAATAATACATATTTATATATTTAAAATTATTATCTTAAAAATATTTGTATCTATTTATTTTGGTTAAAATATATTAAATCAAATTCTATAAAACTAAGAGAAAATTTTTAGGTATATAATTTTCAAAACGCAAAACTAAAAATTATTTCTAAAAATTATAGATATTAAAAAAACTAATGGAATTGAAATTAGAATTTGTTTTGAAGAACTTTTTTAATCATAAAATTATATAATTATAAAAATAAATTCAATAATACTTTAAAAATTTAAATGATTATTATATTATTTATTATTATATTAATGGTTATTTATTAGTTATTACTATATTTTAATAAATCTAGCAAAAATATAAATCGATATAAAATGTATATATCGATGTTATTATTAATTAGAAGTCATGTCATCATTGATATCATCATTTTAGAAAAAAAAGATTAATGTGGTGATGACACGTAATGTTTAAAAATAAAGAAGATTAGAAGTAGTAAGAGCTCTTGCTCTTAGTTATTCTTTTTTTTTCTTCAAACGGTCATTCTATTACTCAACTTGAGGTGGTCTGGAAAGCCAAACCGAAATACAACAACCAACAAAACAAATGTTCCTATGAAAGGAACGAGCATTCCTAGCTAAAGCATTTGCAGTTCCATTAAATTTACTTGGGATATGATAAATCTCAACGCTGGAAAACAGATAAGATAAGAAAAGTTGAGTACGTATACATATTGCACCGTTACATTTCTTCTTGCAGTAACTATAAAATGTACATTTTATCTTTAAGCAAGAAGACTGTACATGCTTTCTCCAATTTACTTTCCTACCGAGTTTATAGGAGTTTCAACTAAAGAAAATGAAAAATATCCCAATTCAACTTCTACCATTTACCATTGGCTCCTTCTGGAGCTGGGCTTCTTCAACAGAAAATTCTTCTGCTTAACCCCACTTTAATGAATTGGAGACCCAGCGATTGAATAGCACGTCAAATCAATAATTAAACGTTCTAGTTCCGTTTGTGGAGTTCGATCATCTTTGGGGTCAGATGCTCTGGTGAAGAAGCACTGGGACATGACTTAGTGTCATGTTCATGACCAGATTCATTGCCCTGGAAGCCCCATAACTTTTTAGCTATGGTGTCCCCTTCCTCTGTAAAACAAAGTTAGAATATAATGTTAAATCTCTCTCATACGCAATCAAGGAAACCAAACAAAACAATGGTCTGAATTCAAACCTGGCTTCAATTTCTCAGGATTTGGTAACTCCTGATTTGCGAAAGGAGTACTGCTTTCACCTTTGCTCGGTGATTTCTGAAGGTGTAATGGTATTTGCGAGTATACACTATGCAACTTTTTGTGTAACTCGTCCATCTTTCCAGCCATTTCATCAGCTCTGTCCATGTCTATAAGCACCTGAAAGAAAGAAAGAAACTGATTCATCAAGAACCAAACATAGAGTGAACATAAAAGCTTTTGGTAATATTTTGATCTAACCTGAGCGGGATGTTTATGAAATATTGGCGCAAATCTATGCCGGCAATACTCACTAAAAAGGAGAGTGAGAAGAATTAAGGGTATGGTGAAACCCGAAGCAACCGTTGATAGCTTTAATCCGAAAAAACCCAAAGCAATAATCTGTGTCAAGATCAGTGAGAAGATTGTTGTGTTGTGAAAGATAGGCCAGTATTGTCCACCGCTTTCGTACTTTGTAATATACACGTTAAGTATCTGCAATACATAAACAACACCGTTAAGGCTAAGAGAGTATCCAAAAGATCAGATAGAGTTCTCTGACTAAAGGCATGAGCCTGGCAATACAAGCCCCATTATGATAATTTGAATACTTAACTGTGACATTATGTAAGAGAGATCAGAGAACGGGCTTACCTGATTTTTGTATATTAGAAATGCAAGGAAGAAGTAAATCAGCAAAAACGGTAGAATAAGTGGCGCTATGACTGAATTGGTGAAACCCAGGAGCCCAAACAAAAGCAGCCTAGGAATTTCAGTATGGTATGGGAACCTAAGTGTTTCGTATGAGTCATCCTTGTTCTTGGAAACAGCTTTTGCTACCAGATTCCATATAAGAGCCATAGGTTGCATTATTTCACAAGCCAAACTGGCCCAACCAGAAGTAAAACAATAGGTCGTAAAGAAGCCAGCCTGCATATGTCAACGATTGAAGCCATATTTAGAACCAACCAACTTTTTCTTGACTCTTCTTTCTAATAAACATGTAAAGGTGCTCAAATTATAAAGCCAGATATGTGTAATTCCTCCACTGACCTAAATATTTTTCCGGTTTATGGTTTATCCATGTTCAAGAGAACACTATATACACTCTGATCTTGGCAAAACTATCTCCAAGTGACTAGAAGCTTGAACATTGGCAAATACCTATCCTTTTTTTTTTGAAATGTAAAAGGAATACGGGTAAATTACCTGTGTCGGCACTGCTCTTGCAAGTTGTGCAGGTATGTCTCTGACACTAGAAAAGACATTCAGTTGTCTGATAACAGACCCAGATAGAATATTTACGAAGAACACATTCCAAATGGTAAAATATAAGATTTTGATGCATGCACTATTTTTCCTTATACTCCGTGAAATACATCCCTCCAAGGCCGAAAAATACATCATCAATGGTGGAACGGCATAGAAAAACAGAATCAGTATCACACTGGGTAAGTACCCTGTGATGACCTGGTTTATAAACTTCCTGCAAAATGGTTTGAATGGTTGATTAACTTTAAACAAGTTAAAACCAGTTAAAAACATATATATTTTCTTCCTCTAACATAACTTTCTTATGGTTTTAAATGTAAAGAAAGTACTCACTTCTTCAAGATGCCTCTTAGAAAAGGAAATGCATGAGACAGCTGTTCTAACTGAGTCAGACCTTGAATGAAGGTCACAGGAATAAGAAACACAAACATGAAGGCAACTGCACCAACAAGAGTTGCTATTCTCCGTATCCAAAGTTGTTGATAAGGTATGTTGAGATTCCTCCAATACACATCATGAGGTTCTGGAGCTAAGTCCGACACCCAGAACATAGGATTTGATGATTGTAGAACCTCTGAAACAACAAGTGCATCGTAGCGTGTCTTGAAAAACACAAAAGCAGCTGGACGTTCCTGCAAATGAGCAGAGCATTTGTAGCTTTAGTTAACTATGAGTGCTACTTCTAAGATCAGGGAAAGTCAAAAGAATTCCTTACTTGCTCAGTTGTAGTCACAGTTAACTCACCAAGCTCCATTCCCTTCACACTGTCACCTTCATTAGATAGGATATGAAACGAATTTGTGGCTGTAGGTCCTCCACAAAAGTTACATGGAGTCAAATTCGGTTTACAACTGATTTCAGGAGAAACATGTTTTAGACTCAGGCACATCCTCTCTGCGTCATGCTGAGACAGAAACTGTGGTTATCTATAGGTCAAAATATTTCTATAATACAGAACTTCAATCTCAAGTATGTTATCACATGTACACACCATCCACATATCATTTTATCCCAAGTTTCTAACTATTTTTGTTTTGATTCCAAATGAAAGCGCAACAGTTAGGATACAAACAGATTTTCTCTTGAAGATCCTTTATACCGATCATATGAATCTAAACCATATCCACTTTTAGCTGATACTCGAACTAAACTTAACCATTATATCCATTGTTCTATGTAAGTTCATAGATACCTGCATGTAGTTATGAAATAAATAAACCTTTATAACATCTAAAGCAGCACATTATACTTCACAACCATGAAGCTCTGCACCAACTGTGAAAGATATTAACCAAACTAAATACCAAAAGAAGAAGAAACACATAATGCAGGCGAAATTTTCAAATCATATTCACAAAGACAAATAACAGAATTTTAAAACAAAGATTAACCAAGAGGAAGCTGCAGCGTAAAAGTATCTTGAACCCCGATAGACATAGTGGCCCCAGGAGTATACGTACCAGCATTCTCTGAATGATGCCATTATGGTAAACCATATGGTGTGACAAATAGCTTGATGAATAGTAATTTGTAAAGTATTTGCTCAGAGTGTCGCTGTAAGATTGCTCAGGATGCCATGGAATAGCTCGGATAAGAACGGTAAATTGACTAGGCTTTGGGGCAGAACCAGTAATATGTCCAAGCCTCATTTTGGCTATGGTCCTATACTCCTACAGTAAAAAGATGTTTAAGAAGAGGAAACGCAAACTAAAAAGCAGTTAAAACGGAGGAATGAAGAGTAAAACAATAAGTATGGATGAGATAAACTAAGGTACAAGAGGTCTCACAAAGTAGAGAAGAAGACATGCTGCTGAAGTTATAATGTACAGTGCAAGACAATGAACCCACAGCCTAAGAGTAACAAAATTTGCAAAAGAAAAGAAAGATCATCACTTGACATACTTTGTATAGAATGAATGAAAGCTGCACATTTTAAAGCAATATCACGATTTACCATTTTGAGCCTTCTTTAAGGTTTTCGATAGTGAAGACTTCGGATGACTCCAAATGAATTTCCTTGTGCACCCTCGGTTGGCCATAATAATTTACAGGCAGCACAAAGGCAATACAAACAACAGCAGTAATAAAGAATATACGAATGCTGCATAGTAAACCAAGTGTGAGAGCTATGAATAACAAAGAAAAATCATTTGGGAGAGGAACCTGAAAATGACCATCCTGAGGAAAACAACAGCGTCAAGACCAGCAGCAGCTAATAACTCATCTTCACTAGTTTCCCATGCTTTGACCAGCCAACTTGGAGAAGGCACAAACCTCTCATACCAGAAAGGATCATAACGTCTAGCACCTCCACAAACAAGCCTTCTTCCAAAATAGACACAGTAATTGGCTGGCTGTTTCCTAAGTACGGAATAAAGTGACAGAAGCACTATGCATATCGAAATATTGATTCCAGCAGATGTTAAAAGAGCTGAAATCTCCATCTCAGTCTCTCCTCACTAAAAACTGCAGGCAGAGAAGAACTTCATCAGCCTATTATAATCTCACAATTGGACAAACCACAGAGGCTGAGTGGTTACCTATCCTCCATATCTTAAACAAGAATACATAATAAGCAGTACCTAAACTACAACACTAATGCTCTTATTTCTGTTTTCCCCATACACACTACATTTTCTTCCTCAAATTCCATTGTTAGGTTTTTGAATTACATGGTTTAAACATCAAAGCATGACTACGATAGAAGAAACGTGAAAACACCGTTAATACGATAACCACCCAACAGAGGTTCTGATTCTTAAGAAGAACAAAGCCATGGAGCGAAAACCAATCAAATCCAGAAACAATTACCTGAGTGAAACAACGAAAGAAGAGATCTTCGCTGTGACTTACATGGAGGAACGCCAAAACTTTGGTTTGACTTCCCAGAAATCGATCACAGAACGAGAGAGAATACAGAAACCCTAAGAACTCGCATAGAAGACAAACAAAAAAATAAAATCAAAAAAGAATAAAGATGAAACCAAATTGCTTTGCAATTTCCAATCCCGCGAGGAGTTCGCGTTGTTCCAGTTCATATCTTTAAACCAAACATGAAAATACGATAATATTTATTAGGTGAGGAATGCCACGCTGTGTGGAGGCGGGTCCGACTATCATGCCACGTGTCAGAATATGCATGAATTATGAATATATGAGAGCCACTCCTCTATGGTCTATCTTATACTACCTCCGTTTCGATTTAGTTGTCGTTGTAGAAAAATTTTTTTGTTTCAAAATAAGTGTCGTTATATAATTTCAATGCAAAATTTATTAGTTTTATTTGTTATTCTATTTTTCTATTGGTTGAAATGTGGTTAGGTGTATAGAAAATTGTGTTTTTATCTAGAAAATATGTAAAATTAAATAGTTTTTTAATATGCGTGTAAAAACCTAGAACGATAAGTAAAACGAAATGGAGGGAGTATTTTTTTGCTTAAAGGATTTCAGTTACAGTTTTACTTATTATGACCGTTGGAGTTTAATATATGGTTAAGATAATGACACGTTTGTACCATGATCATTTGCGCAGCGCTTTTTCTTCCAACATTCAAGTGTTAGTGAAGACTCAAGGTGTAACTGAAATGCATTTTTTTAGAATAAAATCTTCAAAAATGTTTAATTTCTTTGCATTCTAAAAAAAAATTAATAGTTACAATGAAAATCTGAAAAAGCTATTCCATATCATTCCATATCACTCTGTATTATTCGAGAAGTTTTTCAACTTTCATTTGTATAATCATTCCAAAACAAAAAATGTTTTAGAACAAAGATAATTTCATTCTTTAAATTCTAGAAATAACAATTTCTATTATTCCATATTCTATTTGTTTGTCATCAGTTACAACCTTAATACTTAAGACGGGCAACAAAATGTTGATAAAAAAAAAGAGAAAATATTTTTCTTGAGTTCGAAAAACTATAAAGTTGTCCCATTATTATAATTATTTTCCTAATTATCTCATTAGTATAATATTTTCAAAAATCACAATACTACCTTAGAAAATAGAATTACCTATATATTTAAAAAATATTAAAATATATTAAATATTTAACTAATTAAAATATATTATCCATATGCTTTTCATCAACAGAGAACTCTCATCCAAAAGTTCCAACCAATTCTCATACACCACATGAGGCATGAATATGCATCATGGAATAAACTTTGTGAAATCTTTTATGAAAATCAAAAAAATGGAAGAGAGGTTGAAGAAGAAAAAATATTGGAGAAACTAATTTTTCTTAACTTTTTTTGTTCAAAAATCAAATTTAAAGATAATGAAACATAATATTTGTAAATATTCTCATAACTATTATTTCTTTAATTTTCGAAACTGTTTATGCTTATTCATAGAATTTGAATTCAAATATAGATAGAAGATAGTTATAATGTTTGAAACTAAGTTCTACGACTAAGTAGAATGTTAGTGAACTGCAGATTGTTAATTTTACATACTTTAGAAAGATAAGTAAAATGCAGATTGAGAATTCCAAATTTATTTGACTTACTTTATTTTCAGTAGATTACGTTTTCTAAGAAAATATGACACATAGTAAAATGTGGATTTCGAATTCTACTTTGTAGAAAACGACATTTGCTATCCGTAGAATGTAATTTCAACCTAAAAAATATCAACACATTGTTATAAGTATTTCTTCAATATTTTATATTTTTCATTTTTTTTTGGTTTGCAAAACAATTTATTTTGATTTATTTAGAAAGATATAAAAGAAAATAAAGGCGAAAAGGGTACATGTTTGTTATTATGCTAATAGGACAATTTTATGGTTTTTTGGCTCAAAAAACAATTTTCCCATAAGAAAAAAAAAAGATGGCAACAAAATAGGAAAGGTTAAGGTATCATGTATTTTCTCCAAGTGAGGGTGATGCATGAATCAATACTATTAAAAAAACATTCTAAAAAGATCTATTTATAAAAAGTTATTTGGACTCTTTCATTTCTAAAAGAACATATTATATACAACCAGCGTTTACTACAATATATACATAAATTTAATGTATTATAATAGGGTTCACCAAAATAGGAAACCAGCAACTCCTATTATTTCCAAAACCAAACATATTATAAATGTAAATTCCACAATGTCATAAACCAAAATAATTGAATTTAATGTATTTAATTAAACAAGAGATTAGCATTCAATATTATAACCTCTCAAGTTCATTTCCTATTGCAATTACAAGACATGCAAACATATTCATGTTGTATATTATTAAGTGTATCTTTGAATATAAAAGTACTATGGTTTTTTAAAAAATGTTTCGGAAGTGAGTTCTAAAAATAATTTCACAGCTTTGTTAAATATCTTTAAAATTAGAAAATGATTATGTAAAACTATATAGTTATTAAATTTCGAATATTTTAAATAAATAGATTAATATTACATTTCAATATAGATACAAGAACAATGGTATTTGAAAATTTACTGTTTTAAAATTTGTAGTCTCCTCAATCATAGGAACTACTATATTTTAAATCTATATTTATAAAAAAAATATATTATATTTTAAAGGTTCAATTTTGATTTTTTCCTATATATGTAGGAATTGTTTGGTTATATGTGAACATTATTTCATTTTAGATTTTTTTGCTTCTGTTATGATTCACTTTTGGTACTCGGTTTATTCTCATGCCTAACCAAGATGTTCAAATGAATTTTCTTAGCCATTTTTAAATATAAATATTTATTTTGATTAATTATATTAATATATTTTAACTAGATATTTTGTTACGACTTGATTATTAAATGTGAGTATAGTTAAAGTAAACAAAGATTTTGTTTACCATTTTCTATAATTATATTTAATAAAAAATAATTCAAATCATTTTTCAAACAAAATTTGACACTTTCAGAAAAATACATTTTAATTATATTTCATAATTTTATTTGAAATTTGATCCGGTGAACGGAGAAATACCTAAAAATTTATCTGAATACCTGAAATCTTTTTTAAAAAAATTGAAATTTTACCTGAAATTCAAACTATAATCGAAAACCCGAAACTAAAACTTAAAGAATTTTTTTAATACCAAAAACACATCTGAAATACACAAATATACCTAATATATGTGAAAAATCTGAAAACTAGACAATACTTGCCAAATGAGCTTTATTAAAAGATAAAGATAAAAGGTAAATAGCTCATGAATGAGCTTTATTGAGTACTATAAACTAAACGGAAGAATAAATATTGTTGTCACCAAAATCAAAATGATTTAGAAATGATATTAATAAAGATGGAAGTTTGGCTGCTTTAAGCGCAGCCTTGGTTACATTACTCCAGCATCTAATGCCATATATATAATCACTAGAAACATGGTTCTTGTTTGAACCGAGTTCGTCTAATCTAAGTAAGGAGAGAAGAAACTCGCTGATGGGTCAAACGAAGGCGTTCGCTTTATTGATGAATAAAAGTTCCGTTACAAATTTAGGAAAGTGAATAGAGAAAGAGGCTAAAAGTCGCTTAGGGTTTTCCTCCTGTCTCGTCTCTCCCCTTATAGAGTTCCCCTCCGCTTGACCTAGTTCCGACTCCGGCTAACTGGGCCAGACACAACGGGCCCATTTATCGGCCCGGTTTGCGTATCCTTCCTAGCATTCCCCCGACTCGCGCACTACCTGACCCGATACCCCTTGAGCTCGACCCCATTCTTCTGAGGCGAGCCGAGTTGCATCTCTTGCTCAGTCGCACGGGGCCCATCCGAACCTGCATATAAACGGGCCGAATGTATTCTTTCATGGGCCTTAATGGTGGTGAAAACCTACCACCTACAGTAAGTCCCCCCAGTCCACGATGATTTGTAAGACGAATCAACGTGGATTTTGTTAGTCGGGTCCATGAAACGAACCATTCGCTGTTAGCTCGTCATCTTGATTCGTGCATACTTCGGGTGCCGCTATATCGCTAGCTCGTCATCTGGGTCCATGCATACTTCGGATGCCGTCATGTCGTTAGCTCGTCATCTGGGAATGTGATCGGTCGCGCGTGGACAAGGTCTTTGGAAATCGAAGGCCCATTAGGTTGGAAGGTGAACGGACGTGGGTCAAGTTGAGGCCCATCTAGGCTTTAATAGACCTAATGATGTCTCCTGGGAACCGCGCCTCCTCCTCTCTATATAACCCCCCCTCCTTCATTCTCCTCATTCCTCCGTTACTGCAGGTAATCTCTCTCTCTTCGCTCTGCTTTCTCTCTCTTGTTTGTAGAATATATAGCGTATATACACCATGTATCCGAGAAAGAAGTTGACCCGTGAGGAGAAAGGGAAGCGTGTCGCGGCGCCGCCTAGTCCAGCGAGAGACGAGGCGACCGGCGAATTGCTAGAGGATTTCAGTCTGACGGTTCGAGATTCGTTGATGGATACGGCAGGGCTCGGTTTATCGAAGAGGCTCTTAGTCGTCGACGCGGTAAGGCAGTTCAGGGGAGACGACAACGGGAACGCTGCTGCTGAGATGATGAACGATCCCAGGGTATCGCGACCTAATCCATCACCTGTTAGTCGCAGGCGGGTAAACCAAGGTTCCACTCGATCTGAGCGAGCTAGCGCCAGGTCGGTGGAAGAGGACGATCCCCTTTTTGTGCCGACTACTTACGCGGGAATGGGAGTGTTCGAAAGGGGATCGCCGTTGCCGCAGGAGTTGCTTCGCCCCGCAGGAGTAGGAGGACAGTCGTGGGGGAATGTACAAAGATCATTCGCGACTGTCAAGACGGTGGAATCGTTGCTCGTAGCTTGCAATGCGGTGGGCGTCACTTATCTTATTCCCTCGGCGAATCAACGCCCCTGGTCTCCCCCGATCGGGTATCAATGCGTTTATCAGTCCTACTTCGAGGATGACACCAGATTGTGGTTTCCTCTTCCTAGATTAGTGACATCGTACGCCTCGCGTCGGGAGCTCGCGATAAGTCAAATGGTGAACGGAGCATACCGAACCATGGTGGCGCTGATGGTGATGGCGGCTGAAATTGGGATCAGCCTGTGTGTCTACGCGTTTGAGCAACTGACCACGATTTCACGTCTTGAGCATGGTCTCTGGTCGGTGAGGATGAGGAAAAATTATAACATCATAACCGGCCACCCGATAAAGACCAACAATTGGCAGCAGTTTTATTTCTTGGTCAAGTCCGACCAGTTTGCTTTCGTAGATCCGCCTAGCGACGAGTTTAGGACTTACTGGAACAGTGATGCTGGTAGTTAGCTCGCCTCGACCGTTGTTATCCTTCATTTGATCTAACCGCTCTCTCTCATTTTCTTTGGTTTGCAGTTCCTCATCCCAACTTTTACCTGACCGACGCATCTGTTCCGCCATCCTTCCTTTCCAACGCTCGAGCTCTGGTCGAACTAGGTCATCGCAAGTGGCCTGACATCAGCGAGGAGAGGATACAACGTGCGATAGAGCGTATAAATCGAGGTAAGATAGATCGTGTTTGGTCTTCTGTTGTGTCTTGGTACGACGTCTTCATTTTGAATTACTTCGTGGGCAGGCGACTGGGATTCAGAATTCCGGTATCCAGTTAAGCCTGGGAAGAAGAGATCGAATCTTTTTACCGCAGCAGAGCAACGAGCAATCAACCGATCAAGGAAAATGAAAGAGATGGTTGATCTTTCCGCTATTATCGAGTCTTCTAACCCGAGGGGTCTTATGGGTATGATCGACGGGCTCGGCCTAGATGGGACCGAGCTAGGCCATGACCAGACTGCTCCCGTTGGGGGAGGTAGGAAAAGGATCAGCTCGCATGTTTCAGGCGAACAGTTCGGTGGATCCCAGACCTCTGGGGGAGCTACTTCTGAGGCTGCCGTCGGGAATAAGAGGAGGAGAACATCCGCTGAGGATTGTTCGGACTCGGGGATTGGAAGAGTGCCCCAACTCGGAGACGACTTGGGAGAAGGGCGGATCCAACCTGAAATTACCGACACTGGGGTCGGTCACAATTCGGCGGCGATGTTGGTTTCTGCTCGGACCGAGCCGTCGGCTGAAGGAGGCGCGGCTCGCGAGGCTACCAAAAAGAAGAGGAGGAACAAGAAAGGGAAGGATTCTGGTCCGAAGCACAGTCCTCCGCGTGTCAATTCAGAGGCTGGATTTCCTGGTGCGGAGTTGGGACCTGAGGTGCCGCTCGTCGAACCAAGAATCGAGATGCTTCCAACTGATGGGGCCATCGACCTATGCGAAGGTCAACGCGCTGATGTGGAGATCCCGCAAACTCAGGTCGGTAGAGCGATTACTCGGACGGTTGAGACTCCGTTCTCTGATATGGTGAAGTTCTCCTATAAGGGCAACTCTCCTCTCGTCAACAATGGTCCCAAGTGTGCTGAACTCGCTCGTCAAATCAAAGGAGGCCCAAAGGAACTTCCTCCCGTGGACCATCTGTTCTTCCGTGACGCCTATATCGACGCGGCTCGTAGCTTGAAAATGGTATGCTACCTCGATCATTGCTTTGTTAATCGGTTTTTATCCCGGGTTGTTTTTCGTAGTACTTAGTATCCTTTGTTTCTTTTTTTTTACAGGCGGAGGGCAGTATGAACTTTCTGGTCGAGAAGTACGACTCTGAGGTGAAGAGCGTGTACTCTTGTTTGGGCAAAGCCCAGAAGAAAACCAGGATGGAGCGGAAGCGTGCTATCGCTCTGGAACAGTCGTTGAAGCAAGCGAATGGAGATCGGGACGAAGCGGTCAGTAGAGCCGAAACTGCGACCATGATGGCTGAAGAAGTCTCGAACAGGTTAAAGGTTGTGCAGGGTGTAATTGCTGATCTGGAAAAGGAGAGGGCTCGTCTTGAGCGAGAGAAGTCGGAGCTCGCTGAACATCACGAGAAAGAGATGGCTCGCCTCAGGAATTCTCGTATCTATGAGGTTACTCGCGAGAGAGCGAGGGTTCACGCGGCCATGGTCGCCAAGGCTAGTGCTCGCTTTGGTCGCATCCGCGATCGAGAGATTCGTTTCAATGAGTACGACGATGCACGGTGTTGCTGGAGTCAAGCGTTCGGGACGAGGCGCTGTTTGGAGATGATGCAGAGAGGTGGTGACGCCGTTTCTCAGGAGAGGATCGAGTTCTTCCGTTCGGAAGAGAACAAGTGGAAAGCTGAGGCGGAGAAGCTCGATGTCGGCGCAATTCCTGAAGGTGACCTGTCTTTGACTCCCCTGATTCTGAGCTCGTCTTACGTCGACAAAGATCTCCTAGTCAAGCTGGAGGCCGAATGTATCAATAAGGTCACGTGGAATGAGCATGGGTTGAATTTAAACGTCATCGATCCGGCGACGGCGGGTGCCCTTCGGACTCCAAGTCGTTCCCTCGGCACTCGTTCTGGGAGCAGTGTCGGGAACCAATCTGTCGGCGGTGGTAAGGGCTGCGAAGATGCAGGTGGGGAACCCGGTCAGGACGATACCTCGAATTCTTCTGAAGGTGGCGGCTCTTCGGAGACTGAAGGGTCCGTCGAGCTATACAATGACAAGGCTAGGCCGAACGAGGTTGTCCTGGACGATCAGTCGGAAGGTCACGAAGGGGATCCAATAGCTGCTCCGACCGATGCTACCGGGAGTTCCTTGGCGCACGAAGCTCGTCCCCAAGATGGCGGTTTGGATATCTCGAAGGAGTAACCACGTGCTCCTTTACTTGCTTCTTTGTTTCCCTGTTGAAGTTTGTTTTTTTGTCGTTTGAACTCTGTTGAATGGATTCCTTTTCTCGCATGTCTTTTGTTCAAATACTCGATCTTTACGTTTAAGTCATAACTGTTTTATCGAGCCGTTATGATGCGTTAGTGGATATTACACACCACCCTGCACAGTGTGACTCCTCAAAGGCCATCTCAGCCACGTCGGAATCGGCCACACCGGCACGCACCCACTGCAGTGGTAGCCAACTCCAACCCGTCCTCGATCAATCCGTCGGGATTAATTCGATGGGTTGTTGGTGAGGACCGAGTATCGAACCCCCCACCCTTTATCAGCGATCTGTTAGGAAAGCTGACAACCAATTGAGCTCAACTGGTTGTCAGCTTTCCTAACAGATCGCTGATAAAGGGTGGTGTAACACCCCCGAACCGTCCTAGACATATATTCGATCCACCGGCCAACAATCAAACAAGAACATGACCGATAGACCAACCAATACCCAGGATTAGAGATGAGCCAACCGGCCAGCCAACAATCAAACAAGAACATGACTGACCGTCCAACCCACCACCATGGTCCGGAAGCGCTACGTGACGGCTAGGGACAATCTGGTCATAGTCATAGAACTTACTCCGCAACCTAGACCAGTTCATCCACTAACTCGTCCCGCTAAATCAAGGCATAAGGATTTGCAACCCGTACCAAGAGTTAACGGTTCCGTTAGATCAAGGCCTAAGGCTTTTCTACCCGTACCAAGACCTAACGTTGTGTTAGACCGGACTAGTCAAATATCAGAGTACTCATGATGCGCATATAAAGCAATTACTTTATTGATTCAAGAAATATTCATACATTGAAATAATTCAAGACTGGGCCCGGCCTAATGCCAAATCGAGTCAACTAAGCACCAATCAAAATACCGTATACAAAAGGCATGAAATCTACTCCGGCGGTCCTAACGTCCAGCAACGAGCTATCCAATCATCCTTACTAAAGCTACCTGCAAAAAGGACAACGGAGTTGGGTGAGTAACCTAATGTTACTCAGTGAGATGGCGGCCTCTACCCGCAACCTATAAACTAACCCAGACAACCCAAAATAACAATCAATCTAGCCCTAGCATGCAAACAAAGCTAAAGCTAAACAAGCAATCACAATTCACTATCTAATCAAACCGTTACTAAGTTAGATTTGGCCTCCTGCCTTGATCTAACTTCAAGTAACGGGAACCTGCACAAAAACAAGTCAACAAGCAATCCCTAGTTAACCATATATACGCCTGAGTTCAGTACTCATGTAGTGTTAGACACTTAGACTATACAAGTATCACTAACCGGTCGACCAACAATCAGACAAGAACATGATCGGCCAATCAATGATACCGCATAGCTTTCAATATCCACCACCCTTCATGAGCAATCGCCCAAACAATATAACAGCCAACTTCGGGTCTATACTAACCAAAGAGACACCAATCCTAATCCGGTACCTAACCCGGAATTAGATCTGAGTGTTAGAAACCTGCAAGGAAATCAAACACCAATAACAATAATAAGGTACTAACTACGACTCGATCTAACTTGTAACACCGTATATCGGTGCTACACTTACTCTAGGGTTCTATAACCCTTTACTAAACACGACACTCTAACCTGGGCCCTGGTGACTTCGTGTTCCTCTCAATCGGCAATATCCTATCTCCCTACCACAAAGGCCAGAAGAAGGAACTTTCAACCGACCGCGGCCCACAGTCCATCGGGTCACCGCGCGACAGCCCCCAGTCCATCGGGGCACTGCCACGTTACACCGTCGTGTAACACTCAGCCCTAGGCCATGACCCCGTCTCTCTGAGTCTTCCCGATCCAGCGAATAAGGGATTTCCTTGAACCCGCTGGGTACGAGGTCGAGGAAACACTAATCACCCCTAAACATGCCTAGCATGGGCGGGTTACGCACATGCTGTCAGCACACACTTAACACAAACAAAAATAAGAACCTAACCTAAGGCTAAAGTTCCAGATCCTAACTAGACTCGACTCTATAACACTAACCAATAGTACCAGTAGTCCGGCCTATATGACCTAAGACCCTTAGTACTAGCATATAATAAACTAAACAACAATATCATAACTAAACAACTAAACCAGTTAGTCACTCCCTTACCAAGAGCTGACTAACCTCAATCAACAAGATTAATTAAACAAGCAAGCATTTAAATAATCTAACAAGCAATCAATTCAATCAAACCGTTACCCAGATAGTTCGGCCTCTTACTATGAAACTATCTTTAAAGATAACGGGAACCTGCACTCAACCATATCAACAAGCAAGAGTAGAAAACATGATGCATCCTAGCCCTAGTCCTAGTCAGGTTATTAACTCAGTCTTAATTCCATTTCATCTCAGCTTAGCCCTTGCTAAACTGAGTCCGGTTCAATAAAATAACCCTAAGGACTCTATCATGAAATAGCATGAACGTTCTACTCTATATGCGACTCGATCTATCCTAAGTTCCAAGTGGAACTCAAGCATAAATAAAACTATCCTAAATTCCAAGTGGAATTCAAGCAAGTCAACTCACTAAGCTATCTATCCTAAATTCCAAACGGAATGCAAACAATACCAACTCACTAACCTATCTACCCTAAATTCCAAACGGAATTCAAACAATACCAACTCACTAACCTATCTACCCTAAATTCCAAACGGAATTCAAACAATACCAACTCACTAACCTATCTACCCTAAATTCCAAACGGAATTCAAACAATACCAACTCACAGTGTTCTATGCCGATAAGCAGCTGGTTGATCGGAGAGGACTTGGCCAAAACCCAAGATGAACGTCTTCAATGGACTGGACTGGACTGATCTTGAATTGGACAGAACCTCCCCTTATACTGGTCTGGACTGATCTGGGCTCAGACAGAACTTTCTTTAGCTTTTGGACAGTTCTTCGGACTTTCGGGCAGAACATCGGCTTTAGACTGATCTGAACTCGTGGAACTAACCTGATCTTGGACAGAACCTCCACTTGGTCATAAGAGAATATGACTGGCTTGAATGGATTGATTTGGACAGAGCTTCCACCTCACAATCGTAGAGAAAGGTCAATTGGACAGAACTTGCCTTCTTGGTGGAGTATCGGTCTTTAGAATCGACCATACTCTTAACTCGACCATTTTCTTTCTCTCTCTTCTTTCTCTCTCACGTTTTTTGGAGTGGCTTTGGACAGGTCTGGATGAATGATATGAGCTGGGGTTGTGGGTTATTTATAGGGAGCAGCAACCAATTAGCTTCAGGTTGGTGGCAGCTCGTGTGTCGCTCCGCATGGCTCCGGACGCATGCGCGGCGGCACCTCATGCTCCACATGTCTCTCAGCATGATCAGGACTCATGCAGGGCGCCAACACTTCTCCAAGATGTCAAGCTGCATGTATGAAACTCATGCAATTCCACACCACATCATCCACATGTCGATCAGCATGCTTTGGTTGCATGCGCGTCGACACCTCGTGCTTGGTCAATCCACCTCGTGCTTTTGTGTGTCAATCCGCATGTGATGCTTCCATGCACGGTGACACCTCCTCCTTGTGTTGACACTCATCTGGTTAGATGGTTGACAGCACGTCTTAATCCCATGCACGGAGCCACATCGTGCTTCTCGGTCCATTTACCCGATTTCGACTCTTTCGGGATATTTTTGACCCGCGATCGATCCCGAATATTTTTCCGCTCCCATTCTGATGCTCTGAATATTCCTAATAAACTCCAAAGGAATCCTGACCTTGATGAAAAATATTTCTCGAGCCTCCGGTTTCTCCGAAAAATTCCATAACACCGAAATTAGGGTTTTTGTCCAATTTCGGGTTTTCCCGTCGTGCTTCGATCCCGTCGTGCTTCGATCCCGTCATGTTTGCTTCCCGTCCTGCTTAATTCCCGTCCTGCTTCCGATTTATTTTTCTTTCTCCAAAATAATATATTACGAAGTTTCGCGGAAAACTTCGTGCCTAAGAAACGTCGAGCTTCGAAAACGTCGTGCTTCTAAAACGTCGTGCTTCCAAAAATGTTATGCTTCCAAAACGTTCGTCTGATCAATGTGAGACATTGTATAACATGGTAGAGCAGCTTATTTTGACTCATGGTTCACTTACGATCCATTCTTTGACCATCTCGTACTTCAAATTTTCCCGATCGATCTTTATCTCCCGCGACTCGACCACCAGGTTGATGCTCGACCACTCTTCCATTTTCTCTGAACCATGTTAAGTTTTATATGACCAAAACTCAACATTCTTCATCAAAATTTGATTCCCAAAATCTTGGCTCCAAATTCCAACTTTGTCGATCTCGACCATTTTATCCCTTTAGGCGGGTTACTACATTCTCCCCCCCCTTAATAGAATTCGTCCTCGAATTCCTAGATGTGCTGTTGCTCAGATTCACAATATGCTCCTCCTTGGTTTGTTTTGATGGAAATCTCTTCTTGGATAATTTCGTCTTGTGGTCTTGGTTATGTGATGTGTTTCTTCGTCGGCTCGCCTTTGATGTCTTCTATCGATTTCTTTGGGTTACCGCACAACTTCTGATCCTGAACTTGGTCTTGAATCCCTCTCTTAACTTTTTGACTTCCTATGGTTCATTCATTCTCAGCTCGTATCCATAGTCTCTTTGCTTTGTCTACCATTGTTCCTTGAATATCCTCCTCAAGGTCTCCACAATCGTCTTCATATCCCTCAACTTGCTTGCCATTGTCCCTTGAGTTTTCTCTTCCAGGTTGCCACGATCACCTTCATATCTCTTCACTTGAATGATCACTCATCTTCATATATCTTCACTTGCTTGCCACTGCCCTTGAGATAGATCCTCCAGGTTGCCACAATTGTTTCCATACCTCTTGACTTGAATGATCGCTGGATCATCTTCTTACTACTGCTCTTCAAGAAAACTCTCATTTCCCATGATACTATCTTGTCCTTAGATAGATACCATCCTTGTTCCTGATAACTCAAAATCTTTCCCGATCTTCTTTTTTCCCCAAAAACTGATGAAGTCCTTTCCACTGAAATCTTGTTCCTTCCCATTTATCCAGTCCATACCACTGTCCAGTCCCTCTGAACATATCTTTACTCTTTCTCTTCGGCTTTGGGTTTTTGGCCTCGAACTCCCTCTACTTTAAGGTTTCCATCCTTAAAGTTCCGATCAACGAACACACTTACTAGCTGCAACTTAATCGGACAATTCACACGCAAGTTAGTCAACAACTACCCCAACAAATACTAACTAACAACCTAAACGCAATGCTAACAAAACAACCTAGCAATGCTAACCAGCAACCTAACAATTCTAACCAAGCAATCTAGCAATTCTAGATTCCACTATCTAATCCTAGTTCCTAAACCAATAAATCCTAAGGCTGGACGTGACCGGTTCCTAATGCCTTTTGTGACTCCTTTTGACTCGATAAAATATTTGAAAACCGATTAAATCATGAGTTCCGGAAGCATGGACGAAACCATGCTCTGATACCACCTCTGTAACACCCCCGAACCGTCCTAGACATATATTCGATCCACCGGCCAACAATCAAACAAGAACATGACCGATAGACCAACCAATACCCAGGATTAGAGATGAGCCAACCGGCCAGCCAACAATCAAACAAGAACATGACTGACCGTCCAACCCACCACCATGGTCCGGAAGCGCTACGTGACGGCTAGGGACAATCTGGTCATAGTCATAGAACTTACTCCGCAACCTAGACCAGTTCATCCACTAACTCGTCCCGCTAAATCAAGGCATAAGGCTTTGCAACCCGTACCAAGAGTTAACGGTTCCGTTAGATCAAGGCCTAAGGCTTTTCAACCCGTACCAAGACCTAACGTTGTGTTAGACCGGACTAGTCAAATATCAGAGTACTCATGATGCGCATATAAAGCAATTACTTTATTGATTCAAGAAATATTCATACATTGAAATAATTCAAGACTGGGCCCGGCCTAATGCCAAATCGAGTCAACTAAGCACCAATCAAAATACCGTATACAAAAGGCATGAAATCTACTCCGGCGGTCCTAACGTCCAGCAACGAGCTATCCAATCATCCTTACTAAAGCTACCTGCAAAAAGGACAACGGAGTTGGGTGAGTAACCTAATGTTACTCAGTGAGATGGCGGCCTCTACCCGCAACCTATAAACTAACCCAGACAACCCAAAATAACAATCAATCTAGCCCTAGCATGCAAACAAAGCTAAAGCTAAACAAGCAATCACAATTCACTATCTAATCAAACCGTTACTAAGTTAGATTTGGCCTCCTGCCTTGATCTAACTTCAAGTAACGGGAACCTGCACAAAAACAAGTCAACAAGCAATCCCTAGTTAACCATATATACGCCTGAGTTCAGTACTCATGTAGTGTTAGACACTTAGACTATACAAGTATCACTAACCGGTCGACCAACAATCAGACAAGAACATGATCGGCCAATCAATGATACCGCATAGCTTTCAATATCCACCACCCTTCATGAGCAATCGCCCAAACAATATAACAGCCAACTTCGGGTCTATACTAACCAAAGAGACACCAATCCTAATCCGGTACCTAACCCGGAATTAGATCTGAGTGTTAGAAACCTGCAAGGAAATCAAACACCAATAACAATAATAAGGTACTAACTACGACTCGATCTAACTTGTAACACCGTATATCGGTGCTACACTTACTCTAGGGTTCTATAACCCTTTACTAAACACGACACTCTAACCTGGGCCCTGGTGACTTCGTGTTCCTCTCAATCGGCAATATCCTATCTCCCTACCACAAAGGCCAGAAGAAGGAACTTTCAACCGACCGCGGCCCACAGTCCATCGGGTCACCGCGCGACAGCCCCCAGTCCATCGGGGCACTGCCACGTTACACCGTCGTGTAACACTCAGCCCTAGGCCATGACCCCGTCTCTCTGAGTCTTCCCGATCCAGCGAATAAGGGATTTCCTTGAACCCGCTGGGTACGAGGTCGAGGAAACACTAATCACCCCTAAACATGCCTAGCATGGGCGGGTTACGCACATGCTGTCAGCACACACTTAACACAAACAAAAATAAGAACCTAACCTAAGGCTAAAGTTCCAGATCCTAACTAGACTCGACTCTATAACACTAACCAATAGTACCAGTAGTCCGGCCTATATGACCTAAGACCCTTAGTACTAGCATATAATAAACTAAACAACAATATCATAACTAAACAACTAAACCAGTTAGTCACTCCCTTACCAAGAGCTGACTAACCTCAATCAACAAGATTAATTAAACAAGCAAGCATTTAAATAATCTAACAAGCAATCAATTCAATCAAACCGTTACCCAGATAGTTCGGCCTCTTACTATGAAACTATCTTTAAAGATAACGGGAACCTGCACTCAACCATATCAACAAGCAAGAGTAGAAAACATGATGCATCCTAGCCCTAGTCCTAGTCAGGTTATTAACTCAGTCTTAATTCCATTTCATCTCAGCTTAGCCCTTGCTAAACTGAGTCCGGTTCAATAAAATAACCCTAAGGACTCTATCATGAAATAGCATGAACGTTCTACTCTATATGCGACTCGATCTATCCTAAGTTCCAAGTGGAACTCAAGCATAAATAAAACTATCCTAAATTCCAAGTGGAATTCAAGCAAGTCAACTCACTAAGCTATCTATCCTAAATTCCAAACGGAATGCAAACAATACCAACTCACTAACCTATCTACCCTAAATTCCAAACGGAATTCAAACAATACCAACTCACTAACCTATCTACCCTAAATTCCAAACGGAATTCAAACAATACCAACTCACTAACCTATCTACCCTAAATTCCAAACGGAATTCAAACAATACCAACTCACAGTGTTCTATGCCGATAAGCAGCTGGTTGATCGGAGAGGACTTGGCCAAAACCCAAGATGAACGTCTTCAATGGACTGGACTGGACTGATCTTGAATTGGACAGAACCTCCCCTTATACTGGTCTGGACTGATCTGGGCTCAGACAGAACTTTCTTTAGCTTTTGGACAGTTCTTCGGACTTTCGGGCAGAACATCGGCTTTAGACTGATCTGAACTCGTGGAACTAACCTGATCTTGGACAGAACCTCCACTTGGTCATAAGAGAATATGACTGGCTTGAATGGATTGATTTGGACAGAGCTTCCACCTCACAATCGTAGAGAAAGGTCAATTGGACAGAACTTGCCTTCTCGGTGGAGTATCGGTCTTTAGAATCGACCATACTCTTAACTCGACCATTTTCTTTCTCTCTCTTCTTTCTCTCTCACGTTTTTTGGAGTGGCTTTGGACAGGTCTGGATGAATGATATGAGCTGGGGTTGTGGGTTATTTATAGGGAGCAGCAACCAATTAGCTTCAGGTTGGTGGCAGCTCGTGTGTCGCTCCGCATGGCTCCGGACGCATGCGCGGCGGCACCTCATGCTCCACATGTCTCTCAGCATGATCAGGACTCATGCAGGGCGCCAACACTTCTCCAAGATGTCAAGCTGCATGTATGAAACTCATGCAATTCCACACCACATCATCCACATGTCGATCAGCATGCTTTGGTTGCATGCGCGTCGACACCTCGTGCTTGGTCGATCCACCTCGTGCTTTTGTGTGTCAATCCGCATGTGATGCTTCCATGCACGGTGACACCTCCTCCTTGTGTTGACACTCATCTGGTTAGATGGTTGACAGCACGTCTTGATCCCATGCACGGAGCCACATCGTGCTTCTCGGTCCATTTACCCGATTTCGACTCTTTCGGGATATTTTTGACCCGCGATCGATCCCGAATATTTTTCCGCTCCCATTCTGATGCTCTGAATATTCCTAATAAACTCCAAAGGAATCCTGACATTGATGAAAAATATTTCTCGAGCCTCCGGTTTCTCCGAAAAATTCCATAACACCGAAATTAGGGTTTTTGTCCAATTTCGGGTTTTCCCGTCGTGCTTCGATCCCGTCGTGCTTCGATCCCGTCATGTTTGCTTCCCGTCCTGCTTAATTCCCGTCCTGCTTCCGATTTATTTTTCTTTCTCCAAAATAATATATTACGAAGTTTCGCGGAAAACTTCGTGCCTAAGAAACGTCGAGCTTCGAAAACGTCGTGCTTCTAAAACGTCGTGCTTCCAAAAATGTTATGCTTCCAAAACGTTCGTCTGATCAATGTGAGACATTGTATAACATGGTAGAGCAGCTTATTTTGACTCATGGTTCACTTACGATCCATTCTTTGACCATCTCGTACTTCAAATTTTCCCGATCGATCTTTATCTCCCGCGACTCGACCACCAGGTTGATGCTCGACCACTCTTCCATTTTCTCTGAACCATGTTAAGTTTTATATGACCAAAACTCAACATTCTTCATCAAAATTTGATTCCCAAAATCTTGGCTCCAAATTCCAACTTTGTCGATCTCGACCATTTTATCCCTTTAGGCGGGTTACTACAGGTGGGGGGTTCGATACTCGGTCCTCACCAACAACCCATCGAATTAATCCCGACGGATTGATCGAGGACGGGTTGGAGTTGGCTACCACTGCAGTGGGTGCGTGCCGGTGTGGCCGATTCCGACGTGGCTGAGATGGCCTTTGAGGAGTCACACTGTGCAGGGTGGTGTGTAATATCCACTAACGCATCACGTTAGCTCGTTTCTCGAAGTTGTTTAGATTTAGACAATCGCTTTAGATTTTAACTTGTTTAATCGAAGTAACTCAGTAAGCTGTTTCTCGTTCGATACTCAACTTAAGGTTATCGTATTTTAACGGTTTGAGCTCGTTCGTTGCCACAGTTGCTCGATTTCGAAACCAACAGAACGTAAGAGCGATTGAGATTGTCTTAGAGACGATCAAGGTTTTCGAAAAGTCATAAAGTAATTTTACAGAGCCTTTTGGTCGGCCAACCCTTTACTCGTAAATTATTATGAACTCGAAAATGATCGTCTCTCGTGAACCGATGGTGGGTCAGTTCGGCGAGGCTCGTGATCGGCATGCCTGATCAGGGCGCACAGATCGACTTGAGTACGAGTACCAGTGTGCCGCTCGTTGCTTGAGACGTGATGCTAAGCGAGGGCGCATGCATCGCAGGGCCTTTCGGAGGGGTACGGTCGTCCCTAGGGTGTGCTATTTTTCTTTTTTCTTCTTTTTTTTGTTATAGCTGGACCCATGAGGGCTGCCTACGTACCCTAAGCAGGGATCAAGCCATTCGTAGTTCGGTTGGGCCGAATGGAAGTGGCTTAGGTAGCGCATCCATTTGGCAATGTACCATAGGTGGCTTGCATTTTTTTTTTTTTAGCGAGGCGAAAGCTCGCTCTCTCCCTTTTTTTTTTTGGGCGGTGCGAGAGGCGAAAGCTCAAGATATGTAGAGGCGAAGATGCGCTGAGTTCCACGCTCGCGGGAGTTATTTGCCGTCGGAAGCTTCGAGTCGGTAAACGCTCGGTTTGACGACCTGCGTTATTTTATACGGACCTTCCCAGTTTGTACCTAGCTTACCGGCATTCTCTTCCCTCGTATTTTCGAATACCTTTCTCAACACGAGGTTGCCGAGCTTCAGCGGGCGAGACTTCACCTTTTTGTTATAGTAGGACTCGATTTGATTTTGATAGTTCTGAATGCGCAGCAGGGCTTGGTCTCGTTTTTCTTCGATCGAGTCGAGCGCATCGAGGAGCATTTCCCGATTGAGTTCTTCGTTCTGTGGCATTTTTGCGCGTCGGAGACTGGTAACATTTACTTCGGCTGGGGCCATTGCTTCGACTCCATATGCTAGGGAGAAGGGTGTTGCTTTTGTCGCACCTCGCGGTGTCGTGCGATGAGACCAGAGAACACCCTCTAGCTCGTCGGCCCAGCATCCCTTTTTAAAGTCGAGGCGTTTCTTGATGCCATCGATAATGGCTTTGTTAGTTGATTCGGCCTGTCCGTTACTTTGTGGATACCTTGGAGTTGACATGTTCAGGCGTATTTGCCATCGATCACAGAATTCTCGGAATCGGTGTGAGATGAACTGGGAGCCATTGTCGGTCACGATCTCGTATGGGAGCCCGTGTCGGCAAATTATGTTTTTCCATACGAATTTCTGGACTTCGTTGTCGGTGATGGTAGCATATGCCTCGGCTTCGACCCATTTCGTGAAGTAGTCCGTTAAAACTAAGATAAATCTCCATTGGCGAGAGCTCGGCATAGGACCGATGATGTCCATACCCCAACGCATGAATGGATACGGGGCCGTCATGGTTCGCAGCATCTTGGTTGGGCAGTGGATTGTTGACGAATGCCTTTGACACTTATCACATCGTTGAGTGTAAGCTTCGCAATCCGATGTTAACGTGGGGAAATAAAAGCCCAGGCTTTTTACTTTTAAGGCCAGAGCTCGACCGCCAGAATGATTTCCTGCTGCCCCCTCGTGAGTTTCTGCCATCACTAGCCTTGTTTCTTCGCCATAAATGCATCTGAGGAGAATTTTGTTCGCGGAGATACGGTAGAGGATATTGTCCGCGAGGATATAATTTGCGCATCGTGCTTTTAAGCGTCGTGCCTTCCATTTGTCGTCGGGTAACGAGCCGTTGCGTAGGAACATTATGATCTCATCGCGCCAGTCGTCGCACGGGCCGTGACTCGGGAGATTTTCTGAATCACGTGTTGCTGAAATGACTTTGTTACCTATTTTGTTGATCCCTGCATGTTGTTCGATTACTGTCTCGATGCTCGGCCTCTCAATTCGATGTATGGGGATTGTCCGTTTGACTTGATCGTGGAGTCTACTTCCTAAAGCCGCGAGCGCGTCGGCACATGCATTTTCCCCTCGAGGCACCTTTGTTAGTTCGAAGAATTCAAACTCTCGGACGAGGTCTTGGACGTGCGCGAGGTAGGAATCCATGCGATCGTTTTTGGCATCATATTCGCCATTGAACTGGCTGGTGACGAGCTGTGAATCGGAATAGGCACTGACTCGTTTTGCATTGACGGCCTTTGCCAAACGGAGTCCCACAAGTAGGGATTCATATTCAGCTTCATTGTTCGAGGCGGGGAAGCCAAAACTGAATGATTGTCTGATTAATTCTCCGGTTGGTGACTGTAGCTGAACTCCAGCTCCGGAACCTTTGCTTGTTGCTGAGCCATCGACGTGAAGAATCCAATTCCGGTTTGGTAATACGAGATCCTGCTCCATATCCGGCGGTAGTTCGACAAGAAAGTCGGCAAGGACCTGCGATTTCGCCCCAGTCCTGTTTTTATAGGTGATATCATGGTCGCTCAACTCGATTGCCCACTTGGACAGTCGGCCGGATTGATTGGTGTTCTGCACAAAGATTCGGAGCGGATGATTGGATAGTACTTCGATTCGGTGTGATTGGAAGTAAGGCCGGAGCTTTCGCACCGAGGTAACGACTGCTAATGCCATTTTTTCTAAGGTCGGGTACCTCGTCTCGGGATCGGTCATCCGTTTGCTTGTGTAGAAAACGGGTTTTTGCTCCCCTCGGTCGTCCTTGACGAGAACGCTACTGACGGCGGTCTGAGAGACGGCTATGTATAATGACAGCGTATCTCCTTCTTCCGGTTTGCTTAACACGGGTGGTGTAGTCAAGTACAGCTTCAATTGTGAGAATGCTTCTTCGCATCGCTCGTCCCAGGCAAATTTTTGTTACCGCGTAAGAGGTCGTAGAACGGCAGACATTTGTCGGTCGAGCGCGAAATGAACCTGTTTAAAGCCGCAATCCACCCGGTTAGTCGTTGGACCTCACGGCTGTTCTTCGGACTAGGGAGGTCGACGATTGCGGATATCTGTTTCGGATTGGCTTCAATACCTCGCTGAGTGACGATGTATCCTAGGAACTCTCTTGATGTAACGCCGAACGTGCATTTAGCCGGGTTTAATTTCATCCCATACTCGTTGAGGGTTCTGAAGCATTTCGCTAGATGTTTGGGATGGTCTTCAGCTCGGAGGGATTTAACCAGCATGTCGTCGATATATACCTCCATTGTTCGTCCAAGTTTGTCCGAGAACATCTTGTTCACGAGGCGTTGGTAAGTTGCTCCGGCATTTTTCAATCCGAATGGCATCACCACGTAGTAGTATGTACCCCTATCGGTTATGAACGCTGTTTTCTCCCGATCATCGGGATGCATCATTATCTGGTTGTACCCTGAAAAAGCGTCCATAAACGTTAGTAGATCGTTCCGCGCTGTCGATTCGACTAATCGATCGATATGTGGGAGCGGGTAGCTATCCTTAGGACAAGCCTTGTTTAGGTCGGTGAAATCGACACACATGCGCCATTTGCCATTTTTCTTTTTGACGACCACTGGGTTAGCTAGCCACTCCGGGTACTGGACTTCGGCGATGGAGCCGGCAGCGAGCAAGCGTTCTACTTCGTCGTTCACGGCCTTGGACCTCTCTGGCCCCAGTTTTCGTCGTTTTTGCTTAACCGGCTTGTATGTTGTGTCGACATTAAGCTTATGAGATGCAACTGCAGGGTCTATGCCTTTCATATCGGATGTATTCCAGGCGAACGTTGACTTGTTAGCCCGTAAGAAATCGACGATCGTAGCTCGCATCTCACCGGTTAGATTCGCTCCGACGCGCACTACTTTACTCGGATCATTATCGTCTATTACGATCTCGAGTACTTCTTCCTTCTGCGGGTAGATATCCTGGATTTGTCGAACGACCGTATTGACGTGGGAGGCGACCAGCTGTGGTTTGATGTTCGCCACCAGTAACTGGCGTGCCGCCTGCTGGTCGCCTCTTATTGTTTTGATCTGGCCGTCATTTCCTGGGAACTTAATGCATTGGTGGTAGGTCGACGCTATCGCCTTCATCGAATGCAGCCACGGTTTACCGAGTATGACAAAATAGGGGGCGTTTGTTCCGACGATCGAGAACTTGACCGAACGTGTGACACCTCCTGCATACACCGGGAGTCGTATTGTCCCGATCATTTCCTCGGAAACTCCATTAAAACCTGTAAGGGATCGGGTGGATGGTTTGATGAGCCGGAGATCTATCCCCATTTTTTCAAGCGTGCTTCGGAAAATGAGATCGACCGAGCTTCCCGTGTCGATGAGTACCTTGGTGACCTCGCAATCGCCTATTCCGACTTTGATAAGCAGAGGGTCGTTTTGCGGCATGTGGACACCAACTGCGTCTTCCAATGAGAAGGTGATCATCGGTATATTAGGTGCCTTAATCTGCTAGTCATGCGAGGATTTCGCTCGTCGCTGGTGGTCCTTAATTGAGCGGACCGAGTCGCCGCAAGGCGGGGACCCCCCCCCCCCATTATTACATTCAGTTGTGCGGGTCGCTTAGCCGTTAAGCATGATCTTAGGTCGCCACTGTTTAGCGTGAGTTGCTTGCTCATCTCTGCCGGGATCGGCGTATCTGATGTTGTTTTGAGTGGGTCAAGACGGTGACGAAGGTCTTTCTGATTTGGCCGCGACAGTTTCTCTCTGAGATCAGCAACTTTAGGTTGCAGTTTAGCTCGTAAATCGAACGTTTCTTGTCCAGGGTATTGAGTGAGGTTTAGTCGCCGAGCTTTCGATTGGGTAATTGAGTCTCGCAGATCCACTGCTGTTGTAGGATTAGTATTTGGTTTTCGTTTAGTCAGCAGCGTTCGGAGATCGCCGCTTTCCAGATCTTCATCGGATGACGATGCATGGCTCCTCAGAATTACTTGAATTCGTTTTCGAGCCTTGGGCTGTTCCTCGTCCGTATGCTCCCCATCACGTTCATGAGTTCCTGATCCTTCTCCTTTTTGCTGAGGGGAACTCTGGGTTTTTTTACTTTTCCTATCCTTGTTTCTGCTCCAGCTGATATTACTTTTGGCTCGCGGCTTTGGCGGGTCTATTTTGATATCACCCCTCTCATACTTGGTGAACATGATCTCCTTCAGCTGAACACAATCCCTTGAATCGTGGGCTCTGGACTTATGATAAGAACAATATGGCCCGCGATCTCCCGAATTAGTCATTTCGGGAGAGTTCGTTTCTCTAGACCGGTCTCCTTCGACAACCGTAGGTTGCGAAGACGGATTGAGGCGGTAGGTGTTCCACCCTTTGTTACGAACGGTCAATCCATCCTCGTTGGCCGAATAAACGAACGTCTTTCTTGATTTCGACTTCTCGCCGGATGAATGCTGCTTTGGCTCCGGGCGTGTATCCGGGATCTTGCTCGTCGCCGGTTTCGCGGGTGGATTTTGCTTGTTCATGATCGCTTTCGTGTCTTCTTCCTATTTGATAAAGTTATGGGAGCGAGCTATGGCATCCTGCAATGATTTGGCCGGGTTACGGTATAGATCGTCTCGAAATTTCGAATGTACGTACAGGACGTTTTGCAGCGCATCCACATCGATATCATCGGGGACTTTGATTTCGGCGACGACAGCTTTGAACTTTTCCATGAACTCCCGCAAGGGTTGTCCTTGTGGGTGTGAAAGCTTGAACAAGTCGGAGACCGTCTTCTTCCTTGTGGTGAACATGATATAATGCGAGAGAAAGGCTGTTGAGAGATCGTGGAAGCTGTTGATGGAGTTTTCTGGGAGATGGGTAAACCAGTTTAGGGCGGATCCCTCAAGACTCTCGACAAACCGCTGACAAAAACCGGCTTCTCGTTCTTCGTCAGCAAAGTTAGCTCGAGCCATTGCTATGTTGAACGCCGTCATATGTTCGGTTGGGTCGTCGTTCCCGCCGAAGGTGGGTAGGCGGATCTTCTCCTTTGAATGTAAGCGCACGGTACTGATCTGCCGTGTAAAGGGAGTCCGCAGTGTCGATGCGAGGACACTATCGATCTGTGGAGCTGAGCTCGTGACGGTGTGCATCTTCGAATGGATTTGTTGGAGAGCAAGTTTCATTTCAGCGATCTCCCGGATGGTTTTCGTGTCTGTTCTGCCAGGGTTCTGGGGAGCGTCCCCGGCTGGACGGATTTGTTCATCCGGCTGTCGCTCGCCATCTGTTGTGGGTGCTGTTGCGAACAATCTTCGTCGGATCGTCGTGTCAGGTTCGCCCCTAAGAGGGGCGAGGAGAGCGGGGATTGCGGCGATTTGAGCTGCTGCTTCCTTATGGACTGCGTCTTGCTGAGCTAAACGCTCCATGATGGCGTCGATGGAGTTTGCCGGAGCTGGTGTTTCGTCGGCTCTATGTGCTGTGTCAGCTTCATGGTCTTCAGTGTCACTCATCGTGTAAGGGCGCTACTTCGTTTGGCCCCACGGTGGGCGCCAACTGTTTGAACCGAGTTCGTCTAATCTAAGTAAGGAGAGAAGAAACTCGCTGATGGGTCAAACGAAGGCGTTCGCTTTATTGATGAATAAAAGTTCCGTTACAAATTTAGGAAAGTGAATAGAGAAAGAGGCTAAAAGTCGCTTAGGGTTTTCCTCTTGTCTCGTCTCTCCCTTTATAGAGTTCCCCTCCGCTTGACGTAGTTCCGACTCCGGCTAACTGGGCCAGACACAACGGGCCCATTATCAGCCCGGTTCGCGTATCCTTCCTAGCATTCCCCCGACTCGCGCACTACCTGACCCGATACCCCTTGAGCTCGGCCCCATTCTTCTGAGGCGAGTCGAGTTGCATCTCTTGCTCAGTCGCCCGGGGCCCATCCGAACCTGCATATAAACGGGCCGAATGTATTTTTTCATGGGCCTTATGGTGGTGAAAACCTACCACCTACAGTTCTAAATACTTCTTATTGAATCATAAGATGGATCTTCGTATGGGCTTCAATACTCTTCCGCAAACTTGGTGTGGATGGAACAACTACGCCATGTTTGAAACCACAATTGAAGATGGCTTGATAGAAGCATGAATTATTGAAGATGGTTGTGATGTAGACTGATTGCTTTATTCACCATGGAGATGAAACTTAGTGTGAGAAATATTCATGTCTATACTTGGAGAGTATCACAAGGCTAACTCAGAGGTATATCTTTTGATACTTGGAAAGCTTAGTTGATCTCCCTCAGAAGTATAATTGTGACTTATTTGTCTCACTATGAACCAAGGTTTCTTTTACCGTTTAGATCCTCCTAACAAGTCTCATGAAGAATAACTCTCTTTCCACATCTAACAAACAATCTTACTCATTTCTGCTTCATATCCACCAGCCACTATCCTCTTGTATCTCTCTCAGACATTTTAGCAAACACGTTGTGTGCATCCAAAAATACAGAGACTTGCTGTCATAAACCCATCTTTAGCAAAAACCAGAACTAAGCCTAAGCATTCAACCCTAGATTCCAAGCCCATAACTCTTAGCCAGCCACCAGAACCACCAAACCATGCCACCACAAGCCATTTCAACAAGCATCGTAGATTCACTCCATGAAACTCAAAACTCACAGCCATACAAATCTAATCAAATCCAGTGCCAGCCTATTTAAATATCATGGGTTCCATGCCTAGAAGTCTAGATCAGTGGCATGTTTCTAAAGCACATTACAAGCTTCTGCTTTTGAAGAACATACCTACGCCATAGTTTGAACGTCCATACGGGACTGAGACATTTCAGGGAAGATGGTTCCCACAAAACCACCGATAAATACTCCGTGAATGCTTCCCTGGCCATGACGACCACTTCAATCACCACTGACCTAGGATTGTCACCATTGTTCTGGCCCAAATTCATTCTTCTTCTTACCTTGCCATCACTCATCAACGTCGTCGGTGAAGACGTGTCTCTGATTTTCCTCCAACTTGACGTTTCTCTCTGACAGAGTCACAGCAGCACCAGGTCACAGGCTTGGGTTTGGTCATGACAGTGTTGAAAGATTTAGTCTTGGTCGCTGGCTCAGATTTTTTTTTGCGTGAAAGTTTGGGGATTTAGATAGAGAAAGGGTCTATCAGAAGATAGCGAAAATAAAACCCATAAATCCAAAGATTTACTTCTGATGCTCCTATACCATGTTGGATGTTTCATGTCAATAGAATATTTAGTTAACTTGTAACTAAATCCTCTTCGGCCATATACCAGAAATTCATCATTCAAAGAAAGAAACAACCAACTAACTGGTGGTTGAATCCTCTTAAACAACCTAAACTATAACCAAAATCCTAGACATCAAACTAGTTATGTGTGGCAAAAAAATATCTAGTTTAAATATAATCTTTAAGAAATAACATAAGACTATCGGTTTGTTCACTTAAGGAGAATGAGAATTAGAATCAGTAAACTAGAGCTTAAGAAAAGGTAAAGAAGAGTTTAGAGTGAATTTACAATTATTAGGTTGCCTAAAGAAAGAAAGAGGTAAGGCATCCTCTAAACCATAATGCTCAACTCCTCACATTACGCATATTGTTTAGACACAAACAAGGGAGAGAGAACACACAAAATTAGACTGAGAGAAACTTGTATATTGATTATGATAAGTGTTACAAGAGTGGGTGAAAGTCTTTAAATAGAAAATCACTTACAATAAACAATTACTAAATTAGAGAATGACAAAACAACTAATAAAATGAAGAAATGGAAGAGGCCAGGAGGATATGGACAAGGGGAGGTACGACCAGATGAGGAGAAAAGGACATGAGAGAGGTTGGCACAATCTGCTTGAGTGAAAGTGACAAGTCCAGCTACTTCTCCAAAACAACCCATGTGACTTCTTCTTGTCTAATTTAAACTAGCCTCTCTTATTTAAATTCAAACAGGTTTCCTTGACTTCTCTGAGGTTTCCAACGTTCATATTTAGTCTCCCAAACTCTAAATTTGTCTTGCAAGGTAAGTTAGGTCAACATGGTAGCTTGTGGAGCAAACTTGTACGAACTGAACCAAACTGACTTCTCTAGATGAACTCTCCTTTGATCATGAACTATTTCCGTTCCTCTGATTATTCTCTTCTTCATTTCAACAATCCCTTTCAAGCTTGACCATAGGATATCCTTCGACAAGCTTGGAACTAAGAGTACTTGCCTCATTAAAAACCAAAGTGTGGAAAATCTCATAGGATAAAACCATCACTTAGGAAAAAAGAATGCAACTACCCTCAACCTAGGGATTGGCCAATGTTTTAATGAGTCTTAAATTAGTTTTAAGGACTCATAAACCCTAGAAAATGGCCTTACTTCAATGGCAAGCAGACACCAATGCCTTTCTTGCTTCACACTCAAAACTTCTTGGAACTCTCCATGTGGCTGGTCTTTTGTCTCCCCTTTTCTTCTGACATTCTGCCATCATCAAAGGGTTTGATCCATGACCAGACTCTTCTCATGAGCTCCAAGTACCTTATTCTAACAATGCACACACACTTGTATCAATTCTCAAGGGGCAAAACTATTCAAACAAGAATAAATATAGTTTTAACTTCCCTTGTATAAGAAGATGGACATTGGCTTCTCATATTAACAACTCTCCTCAAGTTTGACCTGAGAATGAGTATGTGGTCAAGCTTAGAAGATGAGAGCCAATGATGATCACCAATGCCTGGAAACCACAACCCTCTTGGCTTGAATTGAAGCATTTTCTCTTGAGTGTACTTCATGTCCACCCTTTTGGCATCAAGTAAGTCACTTCTGAGCAATCTCTCCACTGCTTCATTCTTCCTCTCAACCATATTGGGAGTTAATGAACACAATTAGTGTCCAAAGTGTTGATGGGCAGTGGGCAATCTCCATGGCCAAGAATATACATCATGTTTAAGCTCTGATCAACATGGGCAAACTGTCAACGAACACTAAGACAAACATTAGTAGACAACGAGAGAAGAGATCATGTGTTTTCACCAAGTCTGATCTTTAAAACACATTTCAAACAAACAATGAATATATATTTTCATGATTCTATCCTAGCAACTCTCTCTGAATCCTAATCAACAAGACTAAGTATTCAGGAAACAACACAATCAATTTTTCCAAGGACAGAAGCAAGACTATTCTTTCAAGACAACTTAACTTCAAGATAATTTAACAACCTTAGGCAGATTCTAAACAAGATTGTGAGAATAGAGACTTAAGTAACCAAAGAGTGTAAGTTACCATAGAAAAAGTAGATATTAGAGAACAATGTAACCAGAGTATTAGTAGCCAGAGAATGGGAGAATGATGGAGAATAAGTAACATGGAGAATGGGAGAATGATGGAGAATAAGTAACATGGAGAATGAGAGAATATATAATTTGCTCAAGAGTTCTAATGGACAAAGTTTTGCTTTGTTTTCTTGAGTTTTGCGGAAGCACTGACAACCAGGAGTATCCAATACTCATCAAGAGTTTAGTGCTTTAGTAGCTGAAACACAACGGACCATGAACAATTAATTTATCCACTGGTCTTAGACATGTGTCACTGGAATAACTCATGAACTGGTGTTTTCCAAGGCTTGCAACAAGAGAACCATCAAAAATAACACATGAACAAGTGTTTTTTGTGGCTTAGACAACAATGAATCCAATGGATCAAAACAGTTTGTCCAGTAGTCAAAGAGATGCTCCATTAAGAGAAAACTATTATCCAATGGATAAATCATAATGTTGAAACATTTTTGAAATCATTCTCTTCCTCGAACTTGATTCTAGACACTACAAGTGCAAACCAAGTTAAAACAACATTCAAGTGGGAAAGAATAGATTTTTGAATAAAAAAAAACAGAGACTAAAAGTGAGTTTTATCACAAAGAAGAGCAACAAAGCTGCTAGCTTAGGATCAGACTCAACACCGGAGCATTTTGAACAAGAGGACGCGTTGGAGAAAAGCTCAGGTGAACCGGTAGCTACTAACATGGATGAACCATCAGCGCATGGATCAAACAAGGACGGGTGGTCGGGAAATGGCTATGTTCAGCACCAAGGCGTTGGAAATGATTTGTGGTCGGGAAATGGAAATGGTCGACCCGAAGGAGAAATGATAAACATACCAGCTGAGTTTGAACATGATCAAGAAGCTGGAGATCAAAATGTCCGACCTTTGGAAATGGAGATAAAGACGGTCGAAGCTTAAGAACTGGAACGGGCTCAATTAGAAGATGGACAAGAGAGTCCTTTGTTGGCCCAACAAGGTATGGATGGTGCAAATGAAGACCCACTCGGTTATTCAGGTGGGCCATTCACAAGATCTAAAGCCAAAGCCTTTAAGAGAGCATTTGGGCTCCTGATAAAGTTTATACAAAGGCAAGCTTGAGGCTTATGAGAGGAAGGCTGGGCCGATAACTGGGTTTAACCTCATGGTTTGCCAAGATTCAGAATAAGGTTCATAAGCCCATTAGGTGTAGGTTTAGTTAGCATAATCCTAGATGACTTTAGTTTTGGAGTTTTCCTTTTTATTTAAGTTTCAGATAATGATCAATTATACTAGATAATGATCACATAAGCGGTTTTGGTTTTCTTTATATACGTGTCGTGTAACCTTTGCAAAGCACCCATCAATAAACTTAAAGATTTTGAAAACAAACTCTCTCGATTTCCTCACTTCTTGTTTCAAATTTTGAGCATCCATCTTCGATCACCAGCTAGTTAACTCTATTGCTTACATGAAAACCATCGGGCATCATCCTATACAAGGTTACACTTGTAGATCGTCGGAGCTAAAGAACTCAAGGAGCAATCTTCATCCTTGCGTGAAGAAACCACCAAACGAACAAGAGCAAATCGCCTTGTTCCCATCCCATCCTTCGTCAAACCATAAACTTCAAGTGTTCCGGACGTGTACACTTATCCAAGGTCGTATCAAGTGGTATCAGAGCCACTTGAAAGGTTTAGGGTTTGTGTTTCTTGCTCCATCACATCCATCTCATATTTCCTATCTATCTAGATTTCTAGTCAGATCGGGCTGGCCTTAAAAAAACAAGAAAGAAAGAAAGAAAAGAAAAAAAGAATAAGAACAAAGGAAAAGGCTGAGGAAAATCTAGTCGACCAAGGAGAAATCCGGTCTGGTTAGTTAAGGCGATTTAACACCGAAAATCTTGCAATCTATCTATCTACTTCACATAAGGAGTTAGAGTTTTCAAGATCTTGGGTGATTGAGAATCTTGCTCACTATTGAACCATAAAAGGCAAGGTTGTTGAAGGAGTCCAGAGAGTCTAGAAAAGAGAGAGCTTTTTTGTTTCTAATTCTTCAATTACTTTGTGTTTTGTTATGTTTTGGTTTTAATTTAAGCAGGAAACCATGGCTGATGAATGATGAGCTGAAGACCCTTTTGTCGAACCACCCCCCCCCCAACGCATACTCCTTGATCAATTGCAATTCGAGGCTACGCTAGGGGACATGAAAGGGAGACTACATGGTCATGCTGAATGTTTTTATGCTAACGTAATACCCCCTGAGATTGTTAATACTGCAGGTAGAGCTATAGCACCAGAAGGAAATGTACAAATTCGAGCTAGGGGAGTTATGACAGGAGCTGTCGATGATCCAGCTGACGAGAAAGGCGAGGGACGGTTGAATCGACCCAACCAAATACGATCGCAAGCTGAAGACAAATTAGGCAATCTCAAACTTTGGATCCTTCCCTTCTTGTGGAAAAACGATCTGGATGCTTATCTTGAATGGGAGAAGAAGGTTGGACTTGATTTCAAGTGTCAAAACTTCACTGAGGAGAGGAAAGTAAAGCTAGCTGCCACTGAGTTCGAGGGATATCCAATCAACAGGTGGGAACATGTATCTAACACTAAGATACGCAATGGACAACTTTAGATAACTTCTTAGCATGAGATGAAAGATGTTATGAGGAGAATGTTTGTTCCGACCCACTACCACAGAGAACTCCAACAACGTCTACGGAGGCTGACTCAAGGAACCAAAAACGTGGAAGATTATCATCAAAAGATGGATAATCTCATGATCAAAGAGGATGTCATTGAATTCGAAGAAGCCACTGCGGATAGGTTCTTGAGAGGTTTAAACCGAGACATTCAGGATCAAGTTGAGATGCAAGAGTATGATTCAATAGAGGAGATACTTCACAAGGCTACCCTGATTGAACAGCAGAATAAAAGACGAGGCGTAGGCAGGAACCAGTTTGGTACTTCTTTCAAACCTACCTATGCCCGAGACGACAAGCTGATCAATAAGCCTAAAGAAGACCCTCGAGCCCCGAACACTACATTGGATGAGAAGAACAAAGCTCCAGCACCCAACAACCGATCGAGAAACATCAACTGCTATAAATGTCAAGGGTCTTGACACTACGCTAATGAGTGCATCAACAAAAAGACCATGCTTGTCTTAGCAATTGGAGATATAGTGTCTGATGACAAAGAGCAACCAACTGAGGAAGAAGAGACTGTGAATTATCCTAATCATGGAGATCTACTTGTCACCCGACAAGTCCTCAACACTCAGTCTAAACCAGAAGCTCAGGAGCAGCGTGAGAACTTGTTCAATACTAGATGCCTTTTCCAAAGCAAAGTGTGCAGTCTAATTATAGACGGGGGAAGCTGCAACCAATACAGCTAGTGAAATCATGGTCAACAAGCTAGGGTTGACCACCCATGCACATCCGAGGCCTTACTCACTCCAATGGCTGAGTGAATAAGGGGAAGTACGGGTAACACATCAGGTCACTGTTCATTTCACTATTGGCCAGTACCAGGACACCATCACATGTGATGTTGTCCCTTTGGAAGCCAGCCACATCCTACTTGGACGGCCTTGGCAGTACGAAAAGAAGGCCACTCATGATGGATACACCAACAAGCACTCCTTCGTGCATGACAACAAAAAGGTAGTTCTGGTACCTTTGACACCACAGGAGGTACACAAAGATCAACAACTTAAGCGAGGAAGGTAAGCAGAACAAGCAGCTGGAGCCAAGGCCTCCAATCCGAAGGTTAAAGTAAAAGGTTTAAGTCTCCTTGCTACATCTTTTGGTCTTAATCAAGCCGATTTTGATCAGAAATCTTTGGTATTATTAATATTCAGGGAGTTGTTAACTTCCTCTTCTAACATTGACCCGGTAATACCGAGGGAAATTGAGAAACTTATGCACGAATATCTAGATGTGTTTCAAGGAGACAGTCCAGTGGGGTTACCACCCATTAGGGGCATTGAGCATCAGATCAACTTTGTTCCAGGAGCCTCTCTTCCCAACCGTCCAGCTTATAGGACCAACCCCAGTGAGACCAAGGAGCTCTAGAGGCAAGTGGACGAGTTACTAGAAAAAGGGCATATCAGGGAAAGCATGAGCCCTTGTGTTGTTTCAGTCCTCCTTGTGCCTAAGAAGGATGGTAGTTGGCGTATGTGCGTAGATTGTCGAGCAATCAACATTATCATGGTGAAATATCGCCATCCTATCCCTTGACTGGATGATATGCTAGATGATCTATATGGATCATGCGTCTTCTCCAAGATCAATCTTAAGAGTGGGTATCACCAAATCAGGATGAAAGAAGGAGATGAGTGGAGGACTTCTTTCAAAACCAAGCATGGTTTATATGAGTGGCTAGTCATGCCTTCTGGGTTAACCAATGCACCCATCACCTTTATGAGGCTTATGAACCACGTCCTACGAACCTTCATTGGGTTGTTTGTGGTAGTCTACTTTGATGACATCTTGGTCTACAGCAGGACCATGTACGAGCATATCAACCATCTAAGAAACTTCCTAGACGTACTAAGAAAGGAAACTTTGTTCGCCAACTAGAAGAAGTGTTCCTTTGGGACGGATCACCTTTTCTTTCTTGTGTTTGTCTTAACCTCGGAAGGAATTAAGGTGGACAAAGAGAAGGTATGAGCAATCAGAGAATGGCCTTTACCAAAGACCGTAGGGGAGGTGAGGAGTTTCCATGGACTGGTAGGATTTTACAGACGGTTCGTAAAGGATTTCAGCTCTATAACCGCTCCATTGATTGAGGTTATCAAAAAGAGTGTGGGGTTTACTAGTACAAAGGAACAGGAAGACATTTTTCAAACACTCAAGGAAGGCTAATCAATGTGCCTCTATTGGTGCTACCATATTTCAGCAAAATTTTTGAAATCAAGTGTGATGCTTCATGATTGGGAATTGGAGCCGAGTTGATGCAAGAGAAGAGGCCAATTGCATACTTCAGTGAAAATTAGGAGGGCCACGTTGAACTATCTCACCTATGACAAGGAGTTGTACGCATTGGTGAGGGCCTTTCAGAGTTGGCAACATTATTTATGGCCAAAGGAATTTTTTATCTACAAGGATCATGAATTACTCAAACACTTAAAGGGCCATCAGAAGCTGAATAAGAGACAGGCCAGGTGGATGGAGTTTATTGAGACTTTCCCATATGTTATTCAGTACAAGCAAGGGAAAGATAATGTGGTTGTTGACGCTTTGTCAAGAAGATACACTCTGCTCTCAACCATGGAAGCCAAACTACTTGGCTTTTGATCAGGTCAAGTCATGCTACGAAGGAGATACTGATTTCCATGAGAAGTACAAGGCCACCAAAAAGCGGGTAGTGGATGGGTTTTATCGTGTGGAAGGGATTCTCTTCTATGAAAACCGTTTATGCGTTCCATTATGTTCCTTAAGAGAGTTGTATGTCTGAGAATCCCACAGTGGTGGACTTAAGGGACATTTTGGTGTGGCTAAGACGTTGAGTGCTCATCAGTAACACTTCTATTGGCCTCGAATGAAGTTGGACGTGGAGAGGATCTGTAGCGTGCAAGCAGTCCAAGGCCAATGTATGTATACTCCTTTAGCTATTCCCATTTCACCATGGATTGATGTGTCCATGGACTTTGTTTTAGGATTGCCTAGAACTAGGAAAGGTAAATACAATATCTTTGTAGTGGTAGATAAGTTCTTTAGGATGACTCACTTTATATCTTGCCATTAGACGGATGATGCTACAATGGAAGCCGATTTATTCTTTAGAGAAGTTGTTAGGTGACATGCGTGTTTTAGTTGTTCTAGTAGGGTAAAAATATCCTAAACAAATCACTATCAAATTAACCCTAGTCTTTAACACATAAATAGTACTCTTGCCAAAAGAGATCACGTGTAGTACTAAGGGATCAAATCCACAAAGAGCAATGACACACAATAGATTTCTTATTCCAAAGATTAAACTAACTGAATATATATATATATATATATAAGTTGGCAAACAATTAGTTAAGAAGAAGTAGAGATGCAATATGGAAACATGCTAATAATGCAAATATGGAAATAATGCAAATATGGAAATATTCTAATAAACTAATTTGGTGAAAATTTTAATATGCTAGATCTAGGTTTCAAACTTAATGGATTATAGTGGATAGGAAGCACAAATATGTAAATATACTAGGACTCAAATATTTACTATTCTGACCATTTTAACTCCAACTCTCGTATGCGAGCAAAATGAAAGACCATCGATCGACAACTATGGCCTGATGTCGATCGATTGTGAAATCAGAAGGAAGTGTGAACGAGATTTGATAAGTCCACCAGACTAGTTATATCAGCTCTCACATGCACCTAACAGCCTAGTTCAATGTGGTTTGTTCTGGCACATAACCTACTCTCGTAGTCGTCCATGTCTTACTTTCGAGATCCTAGTTAGCTACTCTAGACTGTAAGCATTAAGCACAACTCAATTGATGGGTATTAACTTAGGATAGCAATCCTACTTTTGGCTAATCCATGATTCCTATCATTTAACCCTAAACCTAGTTGATGACTACCCAAACATGATCAAAGAAAGAATAATAATCTGAATAGAGTGCATAGATAGAATACTGGGTTCTAATACTAATCTCCCTAAGGAGTTATGAATCTTTTCCCTTAAACACCTAAAATTATAAAGTTATGCGGGTTGTGTCAAGCCTTGACTAAGCTTGTACTTTCACTTGAACACCCTCTTTTGCTCTCAATACATGATCATAAATATAAAAACCTTAAAATCTAGGTCAAAACTGGTCTAGGGCATTCTTGTCTTTTGTCTTCTGAACTTGAGCTTTTCTGTCGGTTGTCTGTGAGTTGGTCAGCGATCGATGGCAAGCGTGCAGCATCGATCGACCTTGGTCTTTTGTCATCGGTCGATTCCATGGTTGTGTCGTTGGTTTGCACTTCGACTCCTCAGATAGTCAACTATGGATTCTTCTCCTCTAAATGCTCCAAAAGCTCCAAGTATCTCCATTTATCTCCAAAACGTCTCTGGACCTGTAAATACTCTAAAACATATCCTAGACATACATAATAGACCCTAAAAGAGCCTATAACATGGCCTAAAATTGGTAATTAATAGCTTATATCAACTTCCCCAAACTTAACATTTTGCTTGTCCTCAATCAAACTAAGCGTGTGAAAAAGGTTTGAAAAGCAGTGACTCACATAATGTCTAAGTAAAATTGTCACCTTACTCTGTTGCAACCACATCCGATCAAGTCAATCACAGAGAAATTTTATATACCCTATCTTAGTATAGCAACCAAATCCAGTATACCAACAACTTAGCAAATACTAGTCTGAATCACCCCTCTACTCATTTCATTTCTTTGCATAAAATAAAGTGTAGGCTTTACCTTGGGAGTATTGATCAAAGAACACATGGACTCTACCTCTGCAATTATCTGAACAACTAGGCACAAAGTCTTCTCTGATTCCTTTCTCTCTGAATCTTTCTACATCTCAAACTCAATGGACAATGATGCTTATACAGTCCATCTTGCCATCTCATTTTTGATTTTCCTTTTCTTTTTCTTTTCTTTTTCTTTTTTTTTCTTTTCTTTTTGGGCAAAGTTCTAGGTGAATAATGGGGTCATCAGTAATGTACCTACCACTCGCTTCCAACGATGTGTGATCGTTCCTCCGAATTAGAATAATGGGGTCATAGGTAATTTACCTACCCCTCTGCATCTCAGAAAGTCATCTCAATCTTTTAAGCTATTATGTAGATGATGAAGAGAAAGAGAGAAGGGAACCAAAGGTGCAATGACTTGTACCTACAGACTTGTAGAAGGAATCTGATCCAGTGTAGACCAAGCCCCAAAGCAAGCATATAATGTCAGGATTGGTGTTAGAAATCAGCTTCGGTTCCTTCAAACTTTCTAAGAAAGTGTGATATAGTGACAGGAATATCCACTTTGGTATCTCTAGTAATCTTTGTAACAACCTTCTAAGAATGATGCTAAAATGTGGTTAGTCAATAATAAATCTTGATCATAGTCCCCTTCTTGACTCAATAAAACTTTTTGAAAAACTTATATATATATATATATATATATATATAGCAAATAAAGCTCAAAAATAAATAAACAACATTAGCGAACCTCCCCGAGACTTAAATACATTGTCCCCAGTGTAATTCGTCCTGGATTGGTTAGGAAAAATTAAACCATAAGTAAATAGATAGGTAGCGAAACTCGATATCAGACTCTGTGAAAATTAGCGATCGATGGTAGGCGTGTATGGTCGATCGATGGTCGCGATCCATTGTCGACTGACGGTGCCTCTATGGTGACAATCGATAGTGACTTAAACAGTCTACATAAAACAAAGTAAAACTCAAAATAAGTAGTAGTATAAGTAAACACGAAATAAAATCTTACTAAACAGTGGGTTGCCTCCCACTTAGTGCTTGGTTATAGTCTTTAGATCGACGTTGTGAACTCTATGACTAGTAGGAAGTTAGATCAACACTTGAAAAATAAGTGTCTACATTTTCTTTGCTCTTCTGAAACCATGTACTGATGAAGTTCCTTATTGCATCATTTTTTCTTGTTTTCTCATTCCTTGTGATTGTTCTGAAAAAGTTTATTGAATGCATTTTTTCTAGTTTCTCCATACTTCAATGTAGCATTCTAAGTCTGGCAGCTCTAGCTCTGATAAATCCTCCAATTGCTCAGAAATATCTTCCCTCATCAGGCTCTGAGAAAATGCAATATGATCTGCATGTAGCTCGTGCAATACCATTCTCATCTCTGTAGATGTCATACTCATCTTTCTTTTCCTAGTGGAAAAGTTTGTTGCCTTCAGTATCAAAGGCTCTCATTCCTTTCTCATAACGCCAATTGATCAATGTCCCGATGGATGTGTCGAACGATGGTGACTGGATAGTGTCTGGATCAGTACGGATCGGCTCGTGTCTCTGCTCCTCAATATCGATAGATGCTGAATGGTGTGCATCGATTGATGGCCGCTGCTGCTGTCCAAATATATTATCCAATCCATTAGCTATAGTAAGGGCATCTTCTACATCATCCTTTGATAAATGTAGGAGTCGACCATCAAGAGCACATGCATGTCCATCTGGGTCTCTGAAAATACCAAACTCATCTGGTCTAAGGTTACCAATATATGTCTTTTCTGCTCCATGTTTGTGTTCCGGATCGTGTATGATATCATTCGACGGCCATGAGTATCCTGTGAACAATGCTTGATTATCCACTCTCGCGTTCATCACCCAACCATTTTCCTCTGATGTCAGGCCTCGATATTCAATATGCTCTTCCTCTCTGTAATCTTAATCGTATCCTTCGCATACTGGATGCGTGTCAATTGATCGTGTATGGTGACCGTCGATATATGCTCAATAATAAGACTGTTTCGCGAAAAGGTTCCCAACTCGATTAGCCATGGCAAGAATGTCTGCAATATCTTCCCTCGTGACATTAAATAGTCTGCCATCCATAGCTCTTGCGTGACCGTCTGGATCTCTCATAATACCAAACTCGTCTGGTTGTAGATAACAATATTTCGTCTCGTATTCTGCAGTTGAATCTACTTCGGTTGCTGCTTCGTGGTCAGTATCAATCGATGGCATAGGGTTAGCGTCGATCGATGTCGAATTCCTGAATTGATGGGAAATATGAAAAAGACCAGCCTCTTCCTTAGCAATACCATGATACTCGATCATCTCTTCTTCTCTGTAGTCTTCGTCGTACTCGAGGTGGGCTGTGTTGTAATCACCATATGTGTGGTAGGCATTGATCGGTTCTGGAGTGTGGGTGTCGATCGATAACAAAGCGTGGGTATCAACTGATTGCTGAATTGCAAGCGTATCAATCAATAGTCTGGGTTGGCTGTCGATCGATGCTCCATCTTCTGAATCTTCATCAAACTCATAATCGCAGAAGCATGTGGCCACAAATTCTGCATTATCACTCAACTTTTGGAGGGCAGGTTTATTCTTATAAATTTCATAATTGACTTTATGATCAATCAAGGAAAGGCACAACCTGTTTGTCCTCATGTCGCAGATAGCTCCCACGGTAGCCATGAAAGCTCTTCCAAGTAACAAGAAAAAATTCCAATTGATTTGGATATCCATCAAATGGAAGTCTATCGGGACTAAGACATCCTAAATTTTCAGTGGGACATCTCTAAAAATACCTCTTGAATCTACTCTGGAGCAATTCACAAAGATGAAAGAGTCGCTGGAAGGCTCCAATTTGAGGTTCAATTTTTCTGCCATAGCTCTGGGTATGATGCTCACCGATGATCCAATATCACAGAGGGCGTTGGGAAACTTGTGGTTTTTGATGAGACATGATACCACAAATTTTCCAGGGTCACTTTTCTTTTCTAGAACAATCCTCTTTTTCTTCCTGGAATGATCCTTGGCAGTTTTATCAACCATCATAGGCCCTGATGTACCCATCTTCTGCTCCGGAGTTGTCACATTTACATTTTTGGAAAGGAACCCGTTTTGTTGATGGGAACCGTCGATCCATTCCACGATCAATGCGTCGTACGATGTTTGAAAATTTTCCCGATTCTACTAACTCTACAGGCCTCATCGATCGATTCGCCGCAGCCAGTGTCGACCGATGTATGTGCGAATGACATCTTTCCCCTTGTAGCTTTTCTTTCTTCACTTCTGCCCAAAAATCATCATCAATAGTGCATTGAGCTGGTGCACCTGTCCAGCCTCCATTATCTTCTCGATCTTTTGACTTGCTGCATTACGCAGATGACCGTCTTGGTCATGCAGGTTCCCATCCTCATCCCGAGTCAAAATCAACGTCGCAACCATCTGAAATCGTCGTCTTCTCTTGATCGATGCGGGTACTATGTTGTCGATCGTCGGTGTGTGACTAGTGTCGGTTGATGCTCGAGTTCTGATGTCGGGTGATGCTATTCGTAAAGATGTGTCGGTCGACATGGAGTTGTTGTTGTCGATCCGATTCTTGTCATCTTTCTTTGTGGATCGTATGTTCAATTCTATCGGGGTCTGAGAATAATAGTTCTTGTCCTTTATTGCTCCTGGTGTGTCTTTGCATGCACCTGAAAACAAGGAAAAGAACAATTTAGTAACTTGAATGTAGTAACAAACGTAGACTAAATCCTAGAATTTAAATCTAATGGTGATCAATGCTCCCCGGCAACGGCGCCAAATTTGACATGCGTTTTTATAAATATCCTAAACAAATCACTATCAAATTAACTCTAGTCTTTAAAACACAAATAGTACTTTTGCCAAAAGAGATCATGTGTAGTATTTAGGGATCGAATCCACAGAGAGCAATAACACACAATAGATTTCTTATTCCTAAAGATTAAGCTATGTGAATATATATATATAGGTTGGCAAACAATCAGTTAAGGAAATATTCCTTTTTAAGAAGTAGAGATGCAATGTGGAAATATGCTAATAATGAAAATATGGAAATATTCTAATAAACTAACTTGATGCAAATGTTAATATGCTAGATCTAGGGTTTCAAGCTTAATGAATTATATTTGATAGAAAGCACATATATGTAAATATACTACGACTAAATTATTAACTATTTTGACCCTTTTAACTCCAACTCTCGTATGTGAGCAAAAGGAAAGACCATCGATCGACGGCTATGGCCTGATGTCGACCGACGGTGAAATCAAAAAGAAATGTGAACGAGATTTGATAAGTCCACCAGACTAGTTATACCAGCTCTCGCATGCGCCTAACAGCCTAGTTAAATGTGGTTTGTTCTGGCACAGCGCCTACTCTCGTAGTAGTCCATGTCCTACTTTCGAGATCCAAGTTAGCTATTCTAGAATGCAATCATTAAGCACAACTCAATTGATGGATATTAAATTAGCTAGCAATCTTACTTTTGGGCTAATCCATGATTGCTATCATTCAACCCTAAACCTAGTTGATGACTACTCAAACATGATCAAAGAAAGAATAATAATCTGAATAGAATGCATAGATAGAATACATGGGTTCCAATACAAATCTCCCTAAGGAGTTATGAATCTTCTCCCGTAAAAACATACAACTAGAAAGCTATGTGGGTTCTGTTAAGCCTTGCCTAAGCTTGTACTTGCACTTGAAAACCCCCTTTTGCTCTCAATACGTGAGAATAAAGATAAAAACCCTAAAATCTAGGTCAAAACTCGTCCACGGCATTCTTGTCTTTTGTCTTATGAACTTGGCCTTTTTAGACGGCTGTCTGCGAGTTGGTCGCCGATCGATGGCAAGTGTGTAGCATCGATCGAGCTTGGTCTTTCATCATCGGTCGATTCCATGGTTGTGTCGTCGATCGCGACATGTTTGCACTTTGACTCCTCAGATAATCAGCTACGGATTCTTCTCCTTTAAATGCTCCAAAAGCTCCAAGTATCTCCATTTGTCCCTGAACCTGTAAATACTCTAAAACATATCCTAGAGACACATAATAGACCCTAAATAGAGCCTAAAACATGGCCTAAAGTCGTAATAAATAGGATATATCATTAGGTTGCATGGTATACCTACGACCATAGTTTCGGATGGAGATACTAAGTTTATTAGTCACTTTTGGAGAACATTATAGGGAAAACTAGGAACCAAGTAACTCTTTTCAACAACGTGCCAACCACAAACTGATGGGGAGACTGAGGTAGTAAATAGGACGTTGTCTACCTTACTTAGATCCCTTGTAAAAAAGAAACATTTAGTCTTGGGAGGATTGTCTGCCTCACGTAGAATTTGTTTACAATCATTCTATGAATTCAGCCACCATGATGACTCCTTTTCAGGTTGCATATGGTTTTAATCCCTTATCAGCATTAGACTTTCTTGATTTTCCCTTAAAAGAACATATTAACCTTGATGGCAAAAGAAATGCCAAGTTTGTTAAGTCTTTGCATGAGCATATATGCAAAAATAATGAAGAAAAGACAAGGGCCTATGCATGGAAGGCAAACAAAGGGAGGAAAGAGCTCGTTCTTGAACCAGGTGATATGGTTTGGATTCAATTAAGGAAATATAGATTTACGAATGAAATAAAATCCACACTCTTACCTTGTTCGGATGGACCATTCAAAGTCTTGGAATGAATCAACAACAATGTCTACAAGATTTACCTCCAAGGTAAGTACCCCATTAGTCTTACTTTCAATGTGTCTGATCTATCTCTTTTTATTTCAGACAACTTGGATTTGAGGTTAAATCCTTTTAAAGGAGGAGGGTATGATACAGCCAGCTTAGGATCAGACTCAATATTTGGGCATTCGGACCACCTGCGCATGAAGCAAAGCTCAGGTGAACCGACAGCTACTAACATGGACGAACCACCTGCGCATGGATCAGACAAGGACGGATGGTCGGGAAATGGCTCTGTTCAGCACCAAGGCGTTGGAAATGATCATTGGCCGGGAAATGAAAATGATCGACCCAAAGGAGAAATGATAAACGGATCAACTGTATTTGAACTGTATCAAGAAGCTGGAGATCAAAATGTCTGACATTTTGGACATGGAGATGAAGATGATCAAAATCTTAAGTAACTGGAACGGGCTCAATTAGAAGATGCACAAGAAAGGACTTTGTTGGCCCAACAAGATATGGATGGTCCAAATGAAGACTCACTCGTTTATTCAGGTGGACCATTCACAAAATCTAAAGCCAAAGCTCTTAAGAGAGAACTTGGGATCCTGATAAAGTTCACACAATATGAAGACAAGCTTGAGGCTTATGAGAGGAAGTTTGGGCCGATAAATTGGTTTAACCTCATGGTTTTCTAAGATTCAGAATAAGGGTCATAAACCCATTAGGTGTAGGTTTAGTTAACATAATCCTAGATGGCTTTGGTTTTGGAGTTTTCCTTTTTCTTTAGGTTTTAGATAATGATTATCTAAAATAATGATCACTTAGGCGGTTTTGGTCACTTAGGGGTTTTGGTTTTCTTTATACACTTATCGTGTAACCCTTTGCAAAGCACCCATCAATAAACTTATAGATTTTGCAAACAAACTCTCTCGAGTTTCTTACTTCTTGGTCAACTTTTGAGCATCCATCTTCAGTCACCAGATAGTTAACTCTATCGGTTACGTGAATACCATCATGCATCATCCTATACAAGGTTACATTTGTAGATCGCCGGAGCTAAACAACTCAAGGAACAATCATCATCCTTGCGTGAAGAAACCACCCAACAAACAAGAGCAAATCGCCTTGTTTCCATCCCACCCTTCGCCAAACCATAACTTCAAGTGATCCGGACGTGTACACATATCCAAGTTCGTATCAAAAGCCCTGATACCATCTTGGCAATCTGAAAACTAAACAAGACTTGCTCAAATGAGCTTTATTAGAAGATAAAGACGAAAGGTAAATATCTCATGAATGATCTTTATTGAGTACTATAAACTAAAAGGAAGAATAAAGATTGTTGTCACCAAGATCAATATGATTCAGAAATGATATTAATAAAGATGGAAGTTTGGTTGCTTTAAACGCAGCTTTGGTTACATTACTCCAGCATCTGATGGCATATACATAATCACTAGAAACGCTAGTTACATGGTTCTAAATACTTTTTATTGGATCATAAGATGGACCTTCATGTGGGCTTCAAAAATATATACAAAATAGTTTGGGTACTTTGGGTACCCGATCAAGTCTCGGGTGTGATCCAGACTCGAACCGAGACCAACCTGTCCAAAAATACACAATATATACTTTTTACTAGACACAGACCATAAACATACCTATATTTTTGATATGTTTTGATTGAGTTTTTTCGATCCAGATAAAATACCGAGACTTAGGAGAGAGTTACATAAGAATGTTCATACTAAATCTTAAATAAACTAATTTATAAATTTTATAATTAAAAAATATATCTCTTTGCTTTGATTGAATACAAACTATGTAACATAATAATATATAATTCCAAAAATACTAATTTCTATCAAACTTTGTTTATAATCCAAAATAAATCAGCGCTTTCGAAGCGCGGATCAAAATCTAGTTTGTGACATTATAAGTTAAATTTAATATCTTTAGGAAAATTGGCTAATTGGACCATATTCAAAATTGATTTGTTCCCTTCTGCATTTTTTGGTTAAAGTGTCCCCTTATACTTTTGAATCTATAAATTTGTTCAAATATACCTTTAATTTTTTTTTAAATACACAATTAACTCTCTAATCAAACAAATAACATAATTTACTGTAATTATATTTTTATTATATATATAGTAAAAAGGAAAAACCCAAAAATTCTAATTGTGTAATTTTCCTCGTTCACCCTGTCTTTTTAATGAGATAAACAAAAAACTAACCTCTCTTTCTGATGCCCTCCAGTGTTCTCTCGAGTTATAGATCTCACAGCTTTTTCTCTTTTGTGTATCATTTGAGTCTCCTCTCTCGACTGGTTCTACTTCTTCTTACATAGTCATCTCCAATATATTCTTCTGTCTATTGTCATTTAGTGTAACTTTACGTCAAGAACAAAATAAGCGTAATAAAATTAGTTAAGATTGCTTCATAGATTTTCAAAAATTCAAAAAAATAAAATAACAAAAATATAGAATATTTTAAGAAATGGAAATGGTGGTTGGGACATATCCGAGAAATGGACTAAAGTGTACGAAATCCTAAACCTACTTGGTTTAGGTTTACTCTATATAATCCTAGATAGACTTGGTTTACTATTGGTGTTTATCCATATATGTTGTAGTTATCCTAATCCATCTAGAATTAGGATTATCTCTTTACTTGTAATCCTTATCTACTTAGATAGGCGGTTTGGTACACCCATATATATATGGGGCGTTTGCTTAATGAGAATACACAACATACAAGTTACAAACCTTCTATTCCACAACAGGTTATCAGCACGACCTCTACCCTAAGCACTAAAATCCGATCTCAAAAAAACCCTATCTCGTCTCTCTCTCTCCTCCATACTTGGCCTGATCTCTCTGCATCTCAGTCTCGACTTTGAAGCTTGTAGCTGGCAGAACCAGAGTCTCTCCAACTGTTTGCCCTAAGGAGGTCCATTTAGAACTTTGGCGATTTGAGGTATAAACTTAAACCCTAGAACATAGATTTCGTATCACCTTTTATCTATGTTAAATCTGGTGTTTAAGAACCCATACTTGATCACCTAAAGGCCTAATCCATGCGCATGAATACAAACTTTGTATTCGGAAGCATGAGTTAATCTAAAACCCTAATTGTTAAAACTGAAATCTTTACTTGATAGAATTTCGTTTGTTTGTTTTATCAAGTTGTTTCATGTTGAATGATTAAGTAATTCATACTGATAGATTTCGTGGCTTTGAGTTTGATTAAGTTGATATTGAAAACCCTAGATAGCTAAAGCATAAAACAGGCTTGATTGTTTGCTTATCTCTCTAGGCTCGTTTTGCTAGATTTTGTTTTTGATTGATCTAAATTTTTCTTGCTATAGATCTGATAAACTCTTATTGAAATTGATCACCCTGAGAATATTTGTTTATTTTATCATTAGAATGTTTAGATCTGAGGTTTAGATATTCGTTTTTGATTAAACCTTAAAGTGCATGAACCCAAATCCGACTTGCTTAGAACCCTAACTTTGAGATTGATATCTTTATGCCTTATGTCTGATTTAATATGATAGTTTGGACGGTCTATTTGCTTGTGGCATTGAGATCGAATGCTAGGTTCATAGGTTGTATGGTCGAATTGATAGTTTATTAAAAACCTAAACCAATATGAACTAGGTTTACCATCCATCTAAACCTAAACCTACACCCATATGAACTAGGTTTACCATCCATCTAATCCTACATGAAATAGGTTTACCATCTAAAATTAAAACTATCCTACATGAAATAGGTTTACCATCTAAAATTAAAACTAAACCCATATGCACTAGGATTAGTAATCCCATCGCCCACAGGTTTTTCTGGTCGGTTAGGATGGATTTCTGGTCGATCCATTTTTTTAAAAAACAATTTTCCTTGATTGCATGATCAACCTGATAGTTCTATGAATAAAAATGTTTGAGTTCTTCTTGATTTTATTGCTTGATCATATGTTCCATATGGAACTCACATACTAGGTTGGTGCATCATATTTTGGAAATTTTTGATTAGAACCTAATCAAGTCTCTGGTGACAACTACTTGGAGTGGGCACTTGATACACGGATCATGTTGAGATTCAAGGGTATCAGTGATACAATCACAGTTGGCAACAACTCAAGTGAAAAAGAGAACTATAGAGCGATCTATATGATCCGCCACCATCTACATGAGAGTAAGAAAAATCAGTACTTGGGCATTGATAGTCCACTAGAGATTTGGAATGCCTTAAAGGCCAGATATGACCACCAGAAAACGGTGCTCTTACCAAAAGCTACCTATGAGCGGAAAAACCTAAGGTTCCAAGACTATAAGTCTGTGGACGAATACAACTCAGCGTTAATTAAAATAGTTTCAATGTTGAGACTATGTGGCCAAGAAGTAACTGAAAAAGAATTAATGGAGAAAACCTTTAGTACTTTCCATACGAGTAATGTACTCCTGAAACAGCAGTATAGAGAAAGGGTTTTGCCACATATTCTGATTTAATCTCATGTTTATTATTGGCTGAAGGTAATAATGACTTACTAATGAAAAACAGTGAGTTAAGACCACCAGGAACTAAACCCTTACCTGACTCGTCCAAACAGGCTATAGAAGCCAAGAAAGAAAGTAATCTCCTCCAGCATAACAACCAACCCGGCAATGGCCGTTGGAAAGGTTCTGGACGAGGCCGTGGCCATAATAAGGGCCAGGGATAGGGACGAGGCCGCATGAACTCACCCGGCTTTGGTCGAGGTCGAGGCCGCGGCAAGGGACAAAACAAGTCCTTTAAATCACAAAAGAAAATTGACTTATGTCATAGATATGGTATGGGTAATCACCGGACCAAGAACTGCATAACCCCTGAGCATTTGTGCAAGCTTTACCTTAAAGATTTGAAAGAAAATCCAAAAGCTCACATGGTCCAGAACGAGGGATATGATGGTGATGATGAAGACAACATGGACGATGTCCAGAATGAACAAGAAAAGTCTCAAACACTCGCCCAACACGAGTCTCAAACACTCACCCAAGAAGAGTCTCAAACACTCGACCAAGTTGATCGCATGGAATATGAGACTGCTGACATATTAAAATAGAATGTGTTCTATGATTGTTTTTGTTTCCTTGTTGATTTTTTTTCTTCTTGACTTGATTATGCTTTGAGAATCTATTTTATGAATGGAATTATTTAGTTTTATTTTAATTCTATGATTCTTGATTTTGAAGAATGAAAAAAAGGAATGGACACATTTGTGGTGGACAGTGGAACTAGCCACACTATTTTGAGAGACAAACAATATTTTATAAACCTTACTCATAAGGTCGGTAATGTCTTGACCATAGCAGGGATGGCCAGCCTTATCGAAGGCCACGACCAGGCCAATATCCTATTGCCTAATGGTACTCATCTTGAAATATCAGATGCATTGTATTCACCAAGTTCTAATAAAAGCTTGTTGAGTTTCAAAGATAATAGATTAAATGGTTTCCATATTGAAACAATGGGTGAAGGAAATAAAGAGTTTCTTCCGATTTATGAAAACATCCAAGGCAATAAGAGAGTCTTAGAGACTATACCTGCGGTTGGGACTGGTCTTTACTATGCCAAGATCAGTCTGGTCGAGGCCAATGTTGTGATGAACAATGAGTTCAAAGAACAATTCACTCTTTGGCATAACCGGTTAGGCCACCCCGGTTCAAACATGATGCGAAAACTCATAATAAATTCAAATGGACACAGTTTGAAAAAAACTGAGTTATCCCAAAAGATCTCACATGTGAAGCATGTTCACAAGGGAAACTAATCCCTAGGCCATCACCAGAAAAAGTGAATAAGGAAATGATAAAGTTTCTGGAAAGGATACAAGTTGATATATGTGGACCTATACACTCACCAAGTGGGACGTTTAGATACTTTATGGTCCTGATTGATGCATCCACAAGATGGTCACCTGTTTGTCTCCTATCCACACGCAACTTAGCTCTTGAAAAATTGCTAGCTCAGATCATAAGACTTAGAGCACACTTTCCAGACTTTCCTTTAAAGACTATACGTCTAGACAATGCTAGTGAGTTTACGTCCAAAGCTTTTAATGACTATTGTATGTCTTTGGGAGTGAGTGTGGAACATAGTGTACCCCATGTACACACCCAAAATGGTCTAGCCGAGTCCTTTATCAAACAGATTCAGCTGATAGCCAGACCACTATTAATGAGATCCAGACTCCCGGTCTCAGCTTGGGGACATGCAGTTTTACATGCTGCTGAATTGATTCGAATCAGGCCATCTAGTGAGCATAGATACTCTCCATCCCAGTTGTTAACGGGTCATGAGCCAGACATTTCCCATTTAAAAACGTTTGGATGTGCCGTCCAAGTGCCTATAGCACCACCACAAAGAACAAAGATGGGACCTCGGAGGAGGATGGGAGTATATGTTGGATACAATTCCCCTACAATAATAAAGTACCTTGAGCCAACCACTGGTGATATGTTTAAGGCCAGGTTTGCGGATTGTCATTTTTATGAATCCCAGTATCCAGCATTAGGGGGAGATTATGGTAAGCTGGATCAGGATATAAAATGGAATCAAACATCCTTAACATGGCAAGATCCTCGGACTAGAGATTGTGATTTAGAAGTCCAGAAAATAATACATTTGCAAGTGTTAGCTAACCAATTGCATGATTCCTTTGCTGACCCAAATAAAGTGACTAAGTCATATATACCAGCTGCCAATGCACCTATAAGAATTGATGTCCAAGAGAGACAATGTCAAGTTGCTAATGAGTCTAGACCACAAGCAAAACGTGGTAGACCAATAGGTTCAAAAGATAAGAACCCTCGGAAGTCCAAGATAGGTGTTGGACCCGTGGGACATAATGAGACCGTCCAGGATATTAGTGGACCGGCCGTACCGGCTGTACTGGCCAGTTTGGTCGAGACAAGGAAGCCAGATGGACCGGGCAGGCCATATGAGCCGAATAGGCCATATGTACCAGACAGGCCGAATGGGCCGAACAGGCCATACGGACCAGGCCAGCTGGACGGACCAAGTGGACCAGACAGGCCGATGTTGCCAATAAATGTGGTTCGGGATGCTGAGCCTCATGGTGCACATGGTCTTGACAATAATGAGATCTCAATAAACTATGTCATGTCTAGAACTAAATGGAACCGTAGAGAAATCGAGCTCGATGACATATTTGCATATAATGTAGCACTTGAACTTATGGAAAATGAGGATCATGAACCCACGTCCATATATGAATGCATGCACCGACCAGATTGGTTAAAATGGAAAGAGGCCATTAACGTGGAGTTAGAATCATTGAGAAAAAGAGGTGTGTTTGGACCAATCATCAAAACACCTAATGATATTAAACAGTTGGATACAAATGGGTCTTTGTGAGGAAAAGAAATGAGAAAGGAGAAGTTGTGAGATATAAAGCACGGCTTGTTGCACAAGGATTCTCACAGAGACCAGGAATA